>JACWBX010004400.1:0-67529 GCA_014622435.1 Polypedilum pembai
AACCGCGAGTCTCTAGCTATTATAGTTTTCGAGATCTCGCGCCTCAGCCGGGACACAGCCAGCCAGCCGAACAAAGTGAGTGTATAAGCTGCATTTTCGTTACCAAAAATGCGCTAAAAAGTATGCAAGATTCAATGATGACGAATATTTTTCTTTTCTCTTTCTTTTGTGTATGTGAAATTTACAATTTACGCACTCAAATTATGAAAAGATATAGCAGGAAGAAAGTGTGAAACGGCGTAGATTTTTGTGATTATTTTTTGCTTAAGATGACATACAAAGATACAGATGAGAGGAGAAGATGTGTTTTTTATTTGGCAAAAATAAATTGATTGCACCGTTCACGCTTTGCGACTGTGTTACATTGTCATATAAATTTTATTCATGTGGAGTTGAAATTTTTCTTTAGTTATTTTTCGGTTGTACCAGTAAAGTGAAATTTTTTTCGTTAGCATATTCATTCAATAAATAATCCGTATTGATGCTTGAAACGAGATGTTTCGACACACTCATGATTTTTCTTTTATTTATTTTCACTCTCTTGTTCCGAAAACGTAATATTATTATGAAATCATGAGCTAAGTCATGAATATAAATTATTTCAATTATGTTTCACACTTATATCTTAAATCTCTTAATCACTCATGTATAATTCTTACATTTTCTCTTATTTTATCACTGCTAAAAATATATCTCTCTAGAATGTTTCTTCTATTCACGTTTTTACGCAATTCAATTTACAGACAACAATTAAAACAATTTAAAAGCTAGCACATACAAAAAAGTTAGCAAAAGAACCGGAATAAATGAATTTTTATTTTTCTTTCTTTTATTTTCGCACAGCTGAGTCGAGAGTATAATAGAGACTGCTACGTACAGAAAATTATTTTGAAAAATTTCTCTCTCGTGCATGTATATTTTTCTTTTTCATTTTATTATACTGGTTTTTAATAATTTAAATGTCGAATAACAACAACAGTCGACTTTGTTTCCCGCTATTTTTTGTGTTTTTAAAAGTTAAAAAAGATTTTGAACTTTTGTAAATTAAATTGTGCATGTTAAATGAAGATAAATTCTCTTTGTAAACGTCCAAATGCAGTGTTTTAGTTTCTAATTTTATATGTGTAATAATTAAAAACAAAAAAGTAAGCATAATATTGAGTGAAAGTGAAAAATTTTATCAAACCTATGAATTTCACAACGAATCTAGACCTTAGACCATCACAACTGCTAGAAATGGCATTAAGAGAACTTCATATTGAGAGAACAGACGATTCAGTGTTAATTGATGATGATGACGAGAGTACAGTTTCAAGAGAGACTGATACAGATCGATCTTTTCTAAGAAGAAGATCAATTGATGAAAGAGTTCTTGCGCCAAGATTGAGCTCTATGGAAAACAGTTTAAGTGAACATATAAATACATCAATTCCATCTCTCGATGAAATTGTCATTCGTCAAAGAGGAAGACCGAAAAAGCCAGCAAAAATAAGCTGGAGTCCAATCAAAAGTCCATTATTCAAAACACCAACTAAAAATAACACCGGCACTTTACATATGTCGCTTCTCTCACCTTCGCCTGCTAAAAAACTTTTTACTAACAATAATAACAACTCAACTTCTATGATTCTTCGTAATTCACCACGTAAACGTATTCTCAATGATCCTGATCCTGCATCATCATCAACTCCTTACACGACACCAACAAAACGAATTCGTTTTGAAGAACGACCAATGAGTGCAAGTAATCCAGAAATTCCTCTCAAAACATTATTAAAAGGTCTCAGTCACGCACAATTAATTGAAATTGTTCAAGGAATCAGTTCGAGAGATTCAAATATTGAAAAAGAAATTCGTAACAATATTCCACTTCCTGATTTAAAACCATTCGAAGATGAATTGTGCTCATTGCGAAAATCTGTTACAAAAAGTTCGCCTAGATCACGATTGTCAATGCAAAGTAAAACTGACAGCTCTGCATATTCAAGAGCTTCACCGCATTTGTCAACATTTAAAAAGTAAGTAAATTTCAAATAATTTTAGTAAATTTTGTAACTTTTCTTCTTATAATTTTCAGAGCACTTGTGAATCATTGCAAAATTTTAAACGATTCACAACATTTTGATGCACTTGTTGATTACGCTTTGATTGCATGGACTTATGTTCGTGGATTGCCAGTTTGGGATGAGCCATCACATAATTTAATACGCAAAGATTGTTTCAAACTGCTTACTCTTAACTTAAAAAATGCATTGCGTTTTGGTGGCATGAATCTAGGTGTTGATCGCATAAAAAATTTTCGCAATAAATTTAAATCAATGTTAAATGATTTTGATGAGCTTTCTAAATGCAAAGAGGCTTTAAATGCTATCGCTGAGAGAATATAGGTATTTTGTCTACTGTTTTTGTTCTTCTAACAACTCTATTTTAATGAGCTTGCTAATAATTATTAATAAAAAATTTTTTGACAGTTTTAAAATTATGCATGAGAAGGATTATTGAGTATAAAAATTTTACAATTTAATTCATAATGAATATAAAATAAAATGATGTAGAGAGACAAATAATTCTTTAATGCTTGAATCAAGATTTTAATTTTTTCTAACGTTTATAAAATCATACAAATAAACGAAAATTAATTTTAATCTATCAAAACTCTTATCTATTTTTTTTATTTTTTAACATTTTAAAAATTCAATTTAAAGATATTAACAAAACAGGTGTAGTAGAAAAATCAAAAAACAAACAAACAGGTGAAATCAATTCTGTACAAAATAATTTCTTTTTTAATTATAGAGGAATGACGATATAGAGCGTAAAATAAATCTTTAATACTTTTAAAAAATGTGCATTTATAAGGATTCATTTGTTTTCATTTTTCTTTAACCGATATCAAGTGTCAAAAAAAAAAATATTTGTTTGAATCACCCTGTATTTCAAGTTTGTGTAGAATTGAATTGTAGAAACATTTTGTGTGAATAAAAACAAAACAAAGAAAGCCGCAGAGCAGAGCAGACAACTTTTCACAATAAGAAGAACGACCCAGAATAATTTTAAAAATTAAATAATTTAGTGTTAATTAATTATTCGATAAAAGAAAGTGTAAAGTGGACTGAAGAACTCAAACTATTATTGTAATATTTTGTAAGTGATATTGTAAAGTTATTTTACTAACAATTTTTAAGTAAAACGCAAAACGAATTTTTATGTTGAATCATTCTCTAATGATCGAACAATTGCAAAGAACAATTTTATTCTCGAAAATAACAGAAGCGTTATTAAGTTTAAATTTCACAAAGTTTAAAA
This sequence comes from Polypedilum pembai, assembly GCA_014622435.1. Taxonomy (NCBI): domain Eukaryota; kingdom Metazoa; phylum Arthropoda; class Insecta; order Diptera; family Chironomidae; genus Polypedilum; species Polypedilum pembai. The sequence continues at coordinate 3,307 of JACWBX010004400.1, forward strand.
ACATTCGTGAAAGTTCTAAATATTTTTTTATTTTATAGAATATAGTACGTTTAGCGTAAAAAACACTGAAGCATTTAGTGCTAAACACTAAAATATTAAAACATTGTGAGCTTAACACTTAATATAAAATAATTTAATATTGAGCACAAATTATTTAGTGCTGAGCACTAAAATTCAAACAAAGTGTTGAGCACCAAAACACTAAATACTAAGTGCTGAGCATTGAATATTAAAAACATTAAAAGTTAAGCATCAAAATTTTACAAATTTGAGTGCTGAGTACAAAAGATTTAGCATTGGTCAATGAAAAGATATTTCTAAATTTAAAACTCTATCAAAATTTTTCAAGTTGACAAAAATGTCTCAACTCAATTAAACATGAATTTTAATAGATAAGACTTATGTTGATAGCAACTTAATTATTTTTAAATACTTTTTAGATTATTTACATCGATATGCCTTCGTCATCACATTCACATTTTATTATCAATGGGTTCTTTTGTTTTTCGTTGCACACTGGGAGTGTTTTGCTCGGATGGTTGGGTTTCATATCATCAGTTTTTTCGATAATTGGATGGAGTCTGTCATATGGTAATATTGATGGTATAATTCAAAGTTTGAATGTAACAGATAAGACACCAGACGATTGGTCACCGGAAGATATTGAATTCATGCATAATGCCGCTATTTTCATAATTTCAATGCTAATTGGATTTTACATTATCGAAGCTATCGCATCACTTTTCCTTATTTACGGAGCTAGTTACAATGAAAGAATGTTTCTTGTACCATGGCTTGTCGAACGAACAATTCAACTTTGCTACTACACAGTGGTCTGGATTTTTATTGCGCTTTATTTGTTTACTTCATCACAAACAGTTACTTATTCAATTTATACAGTGATATTTGGCGCAGTTGCGTTATGTAAGGAAATTTTTAGAAATTTTCCTTCAACATTTTCTAATCTTTTTTCTTTTCTTTTTAGTCTTTAACTTTTATTGCTTTATGTGTGTTTATTCACTCTTTGTTCTCATGCGAGAGGCTCAAGAATATCAAAGACTTACGGTACATCGTCCTAATACATCACCAACACCAAATTATACATCGACTGGCACTACTTATTTCAAAATTTAAACTGTTGATGCTATAATTATACTAAAGTTATTTATACGAAAGAGATGAGAATTTATGATATTATAAAGAATGACATTGAGAAGTTATAAAACTGGATTAAATAATACATAAACAATTTTTATTTCTTAGAATGGAAAATTTTGAATGATCTTATATAATTAATCAAATCCTTATTTCTCATCTTATACGCAAAAAGAAACTTAATATCTTCTTGTATGAAACCCGACAAGTGATCAAAATGTTATTTTTATATGCACCCAAAACAGTATGGAAAATTTTGTAGCTGAGCATTAACAATTCTTCTATTATGAAATAGCAGTTATAACAAGGGAGAATTGTTTACAATAAAAATCATATGTTTGATAAAAAAGAAATTAAACAAAAATATTTTGTTTTATTTTATCTTATCACATTGACCGTTTGACGAAGTAAAGCAAAAATCACGATGGAATATAAACAATTTATCATCAAAAAAGATGCGTATTTTCATGGAAAATCATGTCATATGGAGAGAAAAAATATTCTTAAATTTTTTCTGTCTATAAATATCGATTGATGAATGAAATTGACCAGAGTGTGTCCATTATTTATATACACTTATATACAATTGAAATGAAATTTTTGCAATTTTTAAAAGAATACATTGTTCTACGAAAGTAAATTTTCTTATCATGTGAGTGATAACGGACCCGTTCTAAACAAACAAAACTAACAATAACAATAATAGGAAAGAGAAATGAAGCTTGAGTTTGAAAATTGTATTTGTAAAAAATACAAACACACCAAAACAGACAAAAATTTATCTCACAGAAAAGAAGAATATAACCATTATATTCTGTAGAGAAACGCAACAGTAATAATCAAGCCGGCACAAGCTGCAAACCGAAATTTTTTTTCTCTTGCTTGCGAAAAGTAAAAAATTTATAATGACATCACGTGATTTAGAAAAAGAGTACGATCCAACTCAGTGGTCGGAAAGAATTAAAGATCCAAAGGAATTACTTCAAAAACATATTGAATATGGCAATACGGGTAAGTAATTTTTCGCTAAAATTTTCTTGTAAAAAATTATTTAATTATGATTTTTTAGTGTCTGATGCAAATCGTTATGCTCTTACTTGTCTTTTAAATACACCTTACGGTGAAACTTTTCGTCAAAAGCTCGACATTTATGGTGTTCATTTGCCATTTGAAGCACCAATTATTGTGTACGTTCATGGTGGATTCTGGCAGCGTAGTAACAAATATACAGCATCTTATGCTGTTAAACCATTTGTTGAAAATAATGCTAAAGTTATTGTAATTGATTTTGATCTATGTCCTGATATACCTTTGACGGAAGTCATAAAACAGTTTAAGAAAGCAGTCGAAAGAGTTTTTACATATGCAGACGAACACAATCCTAAGAGTATTTCATTCATTGGCCACGATTCTGGAGCTCATTTGATTACATATTTGTTGAGTAAGGAAATGGTTTCTCAACTTGGTACTGATAAATTCAAATTGCTCAAGCACATTTACTTGATTTCCGGTATTTATGATGTGAGTGAATTGCGCCACACTAAAGTTCATAATCTTGAAAATTTGCTAAATATTACTGACGAGAATGTTGATGAATTAAGTCCAATTAAGTCTAGCTATGGACATTTGAGTGAATATGATATTACTTTTGATGTTTATGTTGGTGGTGACGAGTCACCAACTTTCCAAAAACAAACACGCGAATTTGTAGCTCTTTTGAAGATGGAAAAATTGCAAGCAAATTTCCACAAGATGGATGGATTAGATCATTATGAAATTGTGGAAAAATTATCGGAAATCAACTATGATGTTACTCAAACAATTATTAATAATTTGAACGATTAATCGGAAGCTAAAAGCTGCTTGTAAACGATATAAATTTATTTGAGTAGATAGATAAACTATGCACAATTATTATGAAGAAATTCACATTATTAAAAGTTTAATAAAAAAGTTTACAGTATTATCTTATTCTATGTGATAGTTTTGGTTTTAAAACGTATTTTGTTATGAATTTTATCTTCTTCTTTTCTTCCAAATATTTTTATTTGCTGATACTTTGTTTATTTGTTTTTGAGACGTGTAAAAACTCATGATGATGATGATTAGTTTAATCTAAATTATTTTCATGATTCATTTAAAGAAATCATATAGAGAATTTTAAGTGAAGCGTCTTTAGAAAACATTTACAACTTGAATAGTTTTTAAATTTTTTTAATTTACAGAAATTTTTATCAAATTGAATATTCACGAATAAGTTCAATCTTATGCTTGAATGAATTTTTATTCTTATAAAAAATGATCTCATATTTTTATAGAAAAAAAATTTATTCACACTTTTATTATTATGTTTCAAAAGGCACGTTGCTGCTGTAAAAAGAATAAAATTGTTTATGTTTTATTTAAGAAAGAGAAATTTAAGATAATCTCTTGGAATGCCGCATTTAATTTCAACACTTCTGCATCAAGAATGAATAAATAACAGTCAATAAATAAATGAACGCCTGTGTGCATTATAATCATCATAATAAACAAATTAATATTCTAGCTATAATTACGAGATTTATCCATTCACATTCGTATTTCTATTATGAATGAAGTGAAAAGCTCATCAATATATATATAGTTGAGTGATTTCATCAATTAACACTAACTGCTACCAGTTGCTACAAACTTCTAGTTACAAAATAATAGCAACTGCTATCCATTACAGTTTTGTTACCATAGACGTCTACGTAGATCTGCGTGTAGATTTGTCTATGTCGACGAGCTCGTAGACCGTAGACAATTTTCTTCATCTACATGTAGATAAAAATTATTTTGATTAATCTTGAATGATTCATTATCTTGGATAGTGCCTTGAAAATTTTTAGCGCATTTTCCTCTTTATATGGAAAAAGACGTTAATTTCCATACTTTGTTCGTCCGTCTGCTTGACTTCCTAAATAATCTTTTCTAGAACGGTTTTTCATTAAATTTTTTGCATTAATCAGAATTCCATGTCGATCCCAAGTTATAATTCAAATAAGAGTTGTTAAACTACTGATCCGTAGTCAGCAGCCAAAATCTATTGTAAAAAGTAGCAAAAAACTACAAAGTAGATTTTACTTTTAAAATTCTGTCTCAAATTATCTTTCCATACGGGTATTTTGCATATATGCCACACATATACTGCATATCCAATATCGCATATATGCGAAATTTTCGCATAATCCAAAAAAATATGAAATTCACCAAAAAATGAATTTGAGGCGTCAATGCCGATTTTAGTGATCCAAAGAGTCTAGTTAGAAACAATTTAAATTAAAATTTTTACATGAGAAAATGCGTTCTTATAACTTTCAATAACCAAGTTACAGTACACCTGAGTAACCAAAAATACTTTAAGTTTTTTGTTTATGTGTCTTTAGCATGCCTCGGCAAGTAAACGGAAAGTCGAAATGTATTTTTGTTACTTAGAATATTTAAAATGTTACCAGGTTTAGAGCAAAAAAGGTCCATAAAAACGAAACGTATACGCTAGTATTTAATAAATTTGCAGATTAGCGAGACAAGATATAGATGAAAGAAAGATAATAATAATTGTAATACAATTCATTTATTGTAATTTAATAAATTTACGTTAACTCGCTCACTCATCAAATTCTCTCTTGATCTCTCATCTTTCTTTTAAAATGCCGAGGCGAGTGTTGTTTAAAAAATATACAAATATTTGAGATAAAAGAAGTGCATGGGGAGAAAAGAAGAGATGAAGGAAAAATACTCTAAACATATTCATTCATAATATGAGAATACCAAAGAAGAAGAAGAGAATCATTGCCGCAAGTGAATAAACAATTAAGAAAAATTGTAGTTTTAGATTTCAAGAACTAAATTTTATTACTTGAGAATATTAAAATTTACCAAAATCATTACATGCTTATGACCAGCAGGCTTTAAAGAAAATTTACAATTTTAAAAAATTTGTTGAATTTTTAATTTGTCTAGATGTGTAACAACAAAAATTGATAAAAATTTATTTTTGAATAAAAAATTTCAATGATAAAATTCTTAAATTAAAAAATTCAAAAGTAATAATTTTTATAAAATGATGCACGGGTAAAAAAAATTTATAAATATTTAAGATAAAAGAGTGCAAAGAGGAGGAATGAAAAAAAGACTCAAGACACATTCATTCATAACATGAGAAAGAAAAAAGAGTGTTGCCGCAAGTTGATAAATAATTAAGAAACATAATAGCCGCTACATTTCGATGGGGAGTGAATAAAGGAAAAAGCAGTAAGAGAGAGAGAAAAAGTTTTGTGTTCACATAAATGCCTCTTTAAACATGATTTTTTTTGCTCTTCTCGCGTTGTTCACCGTTCACATTTGCCTCGTGTCCATTCATACGACATGACTCTTTAATACAGAATCACTTTATTCATTCATTCACAAACATTAGTCGAAGTCGACTGTTAATTTATTATCGTCGCATTTTGTTTTGTCTCACTCTCTCTCTCGCGACGCGATTTCATGCACGACTTTGTAATACTGCTGCTCTTTTGTACTCATATACGCTCGCGCTCAAATCTATTGAATTTATGCACTTTTCAAAAGTGTGTGAAAATTTTGTTTCTACTCGTAGCTCTTTTGTCTCTTAATTGATATAATCGCACTTACAATAGATCTAATGGAATTTATTGAATAATCACTGTTAATACACATTCTAACGCGTTCATGATTTAAATTGATTAACCAAAAAATTATCATGGGAAAATGTTTGTGATTTTGACACTTGTTTTATATTCTTTTCTCTCTCTATCTTTCACATAATTGAATTAAATTTTTTTTAATAATTTCCGCTCAACAGTTAGAAGAATTCAATTGAATTTAAAAAGCCAATCTGTTTAGGCATGCACATATTGATAATTTCCTCAAATTTCTCACAAATGTATTATGTTATCTGTTATCAAAACAATTTATGAGAACCAGCCAAATTACATACGTCATTCATTATTGAATTTGTAATTTGAGTAAATTTCCCTTCGATCAATTATGAAATTGAGCTTGAATTATTGCTGACTTTTTATTTGCAATATTTATTGAATTATTTCGATTATATCATCGAGTGATGTCTGTAAAAAAGATTAAATTGCTGATTCAAAAATTGTAAAATTTTTATTTTAAATGTTAGTAAAATTATTAGTAAAAATGTTGATTAAAATTTTTAAATTGTAATAAAAGTTTTTAAAAATTATGAAATTTCTAGTTTCGAATCTTAAATTTGAAAAAAAATTATGAAATTTTTTGTGACAATTTTTTTTATTGAATCTTTCTCTCAACTATTGATCAGAGTCCAAAACAGTTTTGTTTTAGTTGCGACTAACTAATATTCACTTAATTTTTAGTCGATTGAAAATAAAATACTAATCGACTAACTTTTAGTTGTTTTTAGTTGACATTTTAATCGACTAAAATTTATTTTAGTAAAAAAATTTTAACTTCAGTTGGCTTTAATCGATTTTTCTTGCTTAAAATTTAGAGCAATTTGAAACATCGTACGTTTACACTTAGAATTTTCTTTTAAATCTTGATTAAATTATTATTAAAAATGTTATTAAGAATTTATAATTTAATTAAAGTTTTTAAATATCATAAAAATTCTTAGTTTCGAGTCTTATACTAGCAAAGTTTAGTTCTTCTTTTGAAATAATATTTTTTTTGTAGCAAAATTTTTAATTGAGTCTTTCTCTAAATTTTCAAATCTAAATCTTATTCTTTTTTTTTGTTTAAATTTCTCAATGAATAACAAAATATTTATTATTCAAAGATCATTTACTTAAGCAAGCAATTTAATAAAGATTCACTTGCTTATTTGTACAGTGTAAGTTACACATCAAAAGAGAGACATAATAAAAAAGTTGTTTAAAAAATATTTTTAATCGCAATTTACGACATAAAGAAAAGAAAAAAAATTTCCTCAATTGAATAACTTCATAATTGTAATTAAATCCCTCAAATAAAAAAGAAATAATCTTTCAATACTTGAAAGGTAAAAATTGAATGCGTAAATTATGAGAAAGTGTTTATCATTTACCATATGTGTATGAATGGAGTCGTAATAAAATAATGAGCAGCCAACTATCTAATAAAAACAATAAAATTGCTGACACTCGCAGCTACGATGAGTGTTTTTTTGTCTCTTTAATAATTTTAGAGAGAGAGAAAAAAAAAATCTTGACACATGTTCCTGAAACATAAAAATACTATTGAAATTTAATGATAGTCGTTGGCTGCCGAATTATCAAGAAGCAGCAAGGGGGAAGTGCTATTAATGAATGAATATAATAAATTTAATAAAGATACTTGAATGAATAAAATATTGGCGATCACAAGCGAGAGAGAGAAAGAAAGAAACAAGAGAGGAATAAAGTTATAAATAACATCACATACACATTGCTGAAATATTAGTCATTATACGATGAAAACATTTTTATACTCATTTCTGCCTGTTTATGTTGTGATCTACAACAACAAATCAATGAAGCGCTCAAAACGTGGGAAATTTTTTTCTCAAGCGCGTTCGCTTAGCAGCGAGCACTGAATGGAACAAAACAAAACACAACAAAAAACCCGGGCAGGCACGAAGTATTTTTTTCTCCTTTACTCTGTACTTTCTTCTCTATATTTCGCCCTCTTCGAGTCGACGAGTCCATTAACTCAATTTAAATAAAAGAAGAAGTATGAAAATTGTCTATACTTCTTATTATTGTTGTATATTGTGCAACATGAAATATTTCTCTCTCTCTCTCTCAATTCCGCCGTCATGTCGATGATGAGCCATCACACGAAAATCACATCGAAGTATGGCATTTCATGTAAATTGAAGATGAAAATGCTGGCTGCTGACGAATGCTTCGTGTCTTAACTCGTGCCATTAGCCCAAATACACTTCTGTAATCTACTTGCTAGAGCTCAATCTCATGGGCAGCAGCATCGCGCAAAAAAGAAGAAAAAGAAGAAAGCAACAAGCAGATACATTTTTTTTGGCTATGGGAAAGTCGCAGCACAAGCGATCACACATTTTCACATGTCTAAAATCATTGTGTGTGTGCTTGTATGTTTATCATGTCTTTTGCAATCATATTTTTCTTTCTATGTTGACTTGACTTGCCTCATTATATTGAAAATACTTAGAAATAATAGCATTTGCTAATTTAACCGTTATAAATTTGAAAATGTAAACAAAAACAAGAATTTGTAAAAAATTCATTTTGCATAAAAAGTTAAATATTCAGTGTTTAGATTAGTGAATTGTGATTAAAATAAGAAATATTAAAGATCTAATAATTTGTTTGAAAAGGAATAAATAATATCTAACAAGTGTTTTAAACAATTTTAAGTAAATCAAAATTATTCTATTATTTTTTACATAAACATTTCATTAAATTGCGGTTTATGCCGATCTATGAATGCGAGTGTGTGATAATGTCTGATGGGATACTGGAAATGAGTAATTTACGCTCTTTGCTGAATACTCTACATGTTGGAATGAATGGGATGGGATGGTATGATGATGATTAGACGTTTGACTGGTAGTTTTCTTTTTATTGCCGCGTCATTTTCGTTCACACGAATCATACACAATCGAGTAACTGACTGAATGACTTGACTCTCGCGCAAGAGCGAGTGAGAGAGATGTGTGAATGCATCTCATCGACATTCAACAGTAAAAATTCTTTTTTCTTGCTATTTTTATTATCTTTCTCATCATCACTATCATCATCGTTGTTATTTGTGGTAGATTGTTGTTTGCCTGTTTTCACAGAAAGTGTTAATTGATTCTTTATAATGTGCGGAATGACTTTAAGCACAAGTTCGCTATAATAGGAATTGGTTGAGGTTTATTGTTGTTTATTTACATTTTACTTTTGATAAGCTCATTTAGGCCCTTGAACACGATAAACAAAATTCTCTTTAGAACTTAATAAAAATTCCACCTGACACTAAGTTAATAAACGTATTAAATAATCATTCTTTAATATCTACTTATTCTCGCTTCGCTTCTGATTCTTAACATTTGCTAATAGATTGTTGTTGACCATCGTCCATTCTACATTAATATTATTACACATTACGAGCTCTTTTCTACTTCTCATCCTAAATTTAGTACTTAAGGCGATATATTCTAAAACGCTTTGCTCTGTGTAATCGTTGATGATCGCTAATTTGCTCATTAAACATTTTATAACATTTTCTTCAATTTTTTTTTGTATGTTGAATTTAAAATGATCCTGTTTGGATGTAATTGAGACTAATGATTATATGAACGGACGTAAAGAATGAATTCATGAATGAACTTGTTGCTGTTCACACACAGTAGCTAATGGAATAAAGAATGAAAAGAGAATGATGAAAAATATTGATCTCATTATGTTTTTCTCATTCAGATCTCTCGCTTTTTTGTGCTCATATTTATTAATATTATGTTATTGAAGGAGAGATATACTATACATGTAAGAAAGATAAACGACTCTGATGTTTAAATGTCTCTTTAACATTGCTCTGTTTTGCTCTGCTTTTTTAACTTTCCGTCTCCGTCTCGAGATCTCTCGTAATATTTATGACTTCTGCTTGCTGCCATGTGAAAATTTTCATTCTCATGAAGATAGTGAAATGCTTGAGGGCATAAAAATATGCTGCTGTACTTCACAAAAATATAAAAAGAACCACTAAAACTGGTTATCGATGAATGGTAACACGTGATAAAGTGAGAAAGCCAACAGAATGCGATAACAGAAACTTAATTGTCGCTCATTCGCTACTGACATTACTTAATAATAATCATATTGCTGTGTGCATTGTGCTCATATTCTGGAAGTTTTTTTCTTTCACTGATTGTGAAACGATTTTTTTTATTTTTTTCCCATTGCGGTTGTTCTTTCATAATTTTCTTATCGCAAAGCAGAATGTTCTCTCTTCTGGAATTTAAATAAGCAATAATAAGGCATTGGTTTTTAAGGTTTTTTTACTTTATCATTCATATAAAAATATCAATTTTATTATTCACAAAATTCTTTCATTTTCACAATGTTTTCTTTCTCGCTTATAAACTAAAAATGTTCTAATTTTATTATCAAATCAAGAATTATATATCACAGTATATTTTATATTTTAAATATTTTTTTTTGTCTTTTTTTATCATTAATGAGTTCAATAAAAAATCATTCAAACAATGAATGATTTTGCAAAAAAAAAAAAGTAAGTTCATAAGTCTTGATTCGTGTCTGAATTATTCAAGTTTCAAGAATATTTTTTTTTCATTCTATGAGGTAAAGTGTCGAATTTATAAATTTATAAAGCGGTTTTAAGCCTTAAGGTTGTTGCATTAAAAAAAAGGTAAATTGAGACAGTCCTTGGAAAATTTATATTCGAGTTCAGGATACTCTCATAGGCTAGTGTCAATTTCATTTAAAACTCGTGGTGTTTCGCGTGAAGTTTTTAAATGTTTTATACAAACAATCTGGTAGCTAATTTGAGTTCAATTACATATTGGTTCTAATAACGCAATCAAGTGAATTATGAAATATCTATTCTCTCGTTATATCGCAATAATCAACAAGTGTTGGTGGGAGATTAAGTATAGCCAGTGTGTGAAATTATAGATTCCATGCTGTTTGAATTAATGATCAAATTAGGGAAAATTTTCATGGGGGGATTGCTGATGAGTAGCAATTTAGAATTTCCCTTTTAGAAATTTCTTCAAACATTCTCAAACAAACAATCATCATTAAAATTCTTCCGCTTATTCGAATGAGAAAATTTTAACTATTTCTTGTGCAATAAATTTGCAACTATTGAAACAAATAATAAAAAAAAATTTCTCTCATCATTATAAAATCATAAAATAAAATAAAAAATTAATTTTATATATCGCATGCAAAAAAGTTTTTAAAAAGAATTTAATTAAAAAAGTCAACACTCAAAAAAACGATCAAGTATGAAAGAGTAGCAAAAACTTAAATATTAATTAACTCAATTATAATAAAATGCCAAAATTGTCACAATTGTACGATTGAGAAAAGGAATTTTATGACGTCAAATTTACAACATTCAATTAATTAAATAATAAAAATAATAATGGAGTATTGGAAGACATGAAGAGTCGCGTTTAAGTGAAAATTTGAGTCAATAATTTTTTTCATTAATTGCAATTGATTTTGCTCATTGAGCATAAGTTTTTTATAGTACAAAACTTTACCAAGGACGCCAGACATCGTCTTTTAATTGTCCTGGTGATGAACTTGTCGAACGTTCTGATGACATAGAATCACGACTATTTGGACTGCTATTGTCAATAATTCGTGGTTCCATTTTCAACGGAAGTTGAAGATAGTTTTGTGTTGTGATTGGACTTTTTCTCACTAACGGAATCGCAATTGGTTGTCGAATGTTCTGTTGTGTGGAAAGATGATGATTATGATGATGATGTGCCGATACAACAAAAGCTTGCGACTGTTGCTGCTGCTGTTGTTGCTGATGATGATTTAAGTCTAATTGCAAAGTGTCATTTGAGATGTAATTATTATTGTTGGCAATTTGCATGTTATTGTTATTGTTGGCAGTAGCGGCACTGGTCAGGCTATCAAGTCGTCGCATGCACTCATTAAGATGTACAATTATGTGTTCACCCGCACGATTCTGTTGAGTGTAGAGAAATTTCGTCACCTCTTTGGCACACTGTGAGAAACCCTCACGAAAGCGATCTGCATAACTCTGCTCCGACTTTATATAAAACTTATTTTGACGCTGAAGATTTCTAAAGTGTCTGCATGTCAACTCCAGTATGTCGGCTTTCTCCAATTTTGTTATGTTCTCTTCACCATCCGTCTGTAATTAAAACAAAAAATAAATGAAATGAAAAAAATTGCTGAATTTTAAATTCTTTCTCCTCGCGACAACGAATGAAAGAATAAAAAAAGGGAATGAATGAAATATTGTGGGAAAATGCATTTGCAGTCATAACTGATGATATGTTCACATAATTGAGACACGAAGTGTAGAGAGAAGAATTTCAATTTAAATTTTAAATCTTTTGCGCGTCTTACTAATTAGTGTTGAATTTTTAGCGACGGCAAATGAAGTGAATTGTTTTTAACTTACATTTTGTAATGCACCAGTGATGAGATCTTTAAGTTCATCAAGGCAACGATTTATTCTTGCTCTTCGCTTTCTCTCTAACATTGGTTTCATTATTTTCCGATATTGATAAGTTTTTGATAAAGGCGATTCATTTGAATTTGATTGTCCATTGCTATTATTATTTATTCCTATCGATGTTGGTGCCATTTTTTTAAAATTAATTAATTTCTTCTTATTCACTTTCACAAATTTATTTAATTTCACTTTTTTCTCTAGAATTTATTTTAAATTCTTTTTCTAGTTAGAAATTATAATTTTTTTAAGGCGCGCGATCGACATACGTCACGTTCAATTGCTTGTTCAACTTGATTTAAACTGAGAAGAAAAAAAATGTTGTGTATTTTGGTATCCATTCATTCATTCATTCGTTCGTGCCGCTTTGAGAGAGAATCGAGTGGAAGGGGAAGAAAAAAGCTCGCTCTCAATTCCTTTTGTTGTGTATTGTGCTCACATCGTGTCGATCGTGTGTTTTGCCATGCTTTTCGGTGTAGGTCAAGAAATATGAGAGCGAGCGAGAGAGAAAATATCAAAGTTTTTAGCTCCCTTCTCGTGGCACAAAACATAAAAATAAAAATTAATTGGGAAAAACTGAAGAAGGGTGCGAAGCAGCAGGAAAGAAATCTCTAACTGACTTGTTTTTTTTTCTTAAATCAAAAGGGAAAGAAAGAAGAATAAATTTAGGGAAGAAATTTCTAAGAAACTCGTTTTCTTTTGTCATGAAGGTTTTTATTGTTTATCATCAAGGGATGACTGTTTTCTCAGGGAATTTGCAAGCATATGACGAATTTTAATCATAAAATGTGAAACTCATAAAATAAGCAATTTTTAGACGCCTCGTGGTGTCTCATATGTCGATTTATAGACTAACAACAAAATTTTGCTTAATTGATTTGAGTTTCAGATGACAACAAAATTAAGTGAAACTCGAACAGTTTTTCACGTGTTTTATCACACTTTTATTAGTTCCAATTGCATTGCATTGAAATACATGTGACCATTCCTTTTTCAACTCTTTTTTCCCTAAATGATTAATAAATTCATCGGTCATTAAAGAAATTTCTTTTGAATCCTTTTTTTCAATTCTAGTTTTGCTTTTTGTGAGCAGCTAACAATGGAAATAAAGTTATAGACGATTCAATAAATGTCCATAATTAATAAGAATAGAATGAGAGAAAGAAAACAGCATAATTTTCTATTGAAATCTATTTTTTTGTTGGCCAGCTCGCGTATATATTGGATATAGATAGTTAGTGAAGTAATAATTATACAATAAAGTTAGAAATGAGATTTGACTATAAAGAAGCAATTCCGAAACATAACTTTAAAAGAACACATAATAAACCATATTAAAGGAAAAATTACTAAAAACGCATTGAACTGTTTCAAATAAGAATGAAATAAAACTTTACAATTGAATAATATAAAGAAGCATCAAACCATTTAAAGCAAGCAAGCGATAGAGAAAGAAAGAGAGGAAAGAAAGAAGTACAAAAGAAGTGTGGGAAATTTTCTGTTGCTGTTGTTGTCTTCAGCTGTTTATAAAAATGCTAAAAGAATAAAAAAAATGTACAATAGGGGAATGTAAAGAAATTTTTTTATTTCCCACGAATGGAATATGTTGTAAGCATGTCACACACGCTTGAGCTCCGAACGAATATTCTTCTTCTTGCTTCATTGTTCCGCATCGATAGTTTGTCGAAGATGAGAGAATGGATGAGTCGTGTTATGCCGATGGATCAAGTTGTTACTTAACTCACCAATAAATCCCTTCAAGATTCTCTTTCTATTGCTCACTCGCAAGAAAATTACAAATTAAAGCATATAAAAAAGAAGATTTCGTGTATACAACGAATTGAACATCGAAAGGCATAATTGCTTATTGATTTTTTATTGTTCTTTCTTTGTTGAATGTGTGTCTATGCGTGTGTTGTACTGAAGAAGAGCAATTGCCAATATAACACGCTATTACTTTTCAGAAAACTTTCTCACACAAAAATTTCAAGTGCGAGAAAGAAAGAATAAAAAATCATCCAGTAGTGAACCAATGATTGATAATGATGATGACCTACATCCGGTTATTTTGTTCTTTAATTTTAATTAAAAAATATTTTTTATTTTCTCGCTTTAGAACCGCTGCTGTGTGTATATGGCAAAAAAAAAAGAATATTCTCATGCGCGCTCTCATGCTCGAAAGAAAGAGTCAGAGAACCCTTCCAAGAATGAAAATGAATTTAATTTTTATATAATGACAAAAATCTCAAATTCCACTACTCATACCATATTTGCTCTCTTTTTTCCCTTTCTGTCCCTTCTTCCACGTTCCTCAGCTCACTTTTCCCATAAGTTTTTATTTGCGCGCATGTTAAACCGACAACGCTTCTTCTTATTTCTTTCCCTTCTTTTCATTCAACGAAATTCACAAAAATAGAAGCGAAAAAATTAAATATCATCAACGACAAAGTTCTCTTTTCTTCTCTTTCGTTTCTTCCTTCAAAGTTTATGGGAACTGACGAAAAGAAATTGAATATTTTTCTTCGCGTTCGCTATTCTTGTTTTTTATATTTTTCTCATCATATTGTAGTTGAACTCTCGCTTCGTTGCTTCTTCTCATTTAAGTCAAATATAAGAAACGCGTGACGGAAATATATTTTTTTATTGGATGATTCGAGAGGAAAGTTATGAAGATTTTTTTTGATTTTTTGGTAAATTACTTAAATCAGTTAAAGAAGAATTTTTTAAAAGATTTAAATCATGGAGAAAAATATTTTATAACTGAGATAAAGTTTAGATGAATTTTTACTTATAAAGTAAAACTTTTGAATTATAAAAAGAAAATCAGAGGGATAGTCACTGTAACGAGTGGCGAAAAAAACAAAGTTTTGCTGAAAGAAACGAAAAAAATAAATCGTTCGTTACAGTGATCATTCTTCTGAAGAAAATTTTAAAAAATTTTTAAAATTCTTAATAAAAATTATGACAGTTTTATAACAGTTTTAAATTTTTTATGATTAGGGCTTTACTGTTTAACAGTAACAATAAACAGCTGTTTTTACGGAGTATTTTTACTGTTTTCAAAGGAAAGAAATTTTCATAACTTTTTTTTAAAAATCTTTAGTTACATGATTAATATTTTGTAATATCGTAAAAATATCAAATTTTTGGTGCTTTCAATTTATCTTCATTCACTATATCGAAGCGCCGTCTTGAAAATCTCAAGAATTTTCTTTCAAATCTACTATTTCCCTACTCAACTCAAACTTAGAGCAAATGACCACAACAAAAAAGGTATAAAAAGGTAAATTTGGCCAAAAAATTTTCCTTATTTTCAGAAAATTAGTAGAATTTTTGTTTTCAATATGATTTCTATGGTAAAATTAAAATGAAATCAAAAAATCTTTAGCCATAACAAAAATTCAATAAAAATCAATTTTATCAATTCTTTAAATCATAAGAAACGCTGCAATCACCAAATACATATTAACCAATCAAAAAGAGAAAAAACTCTTTTCATTTCATCTTACAATACTTGAAAAATCCATGAGAACGAACGACGATTGAAAAGAAGCAAAAGAAGAATAACAAGAAGAAGAAAAGAAATAAAAATCATAAAAATATTGTATAGTGGTGCTGTGAATCACGTGTTTTAGCTCGAGCAGCTTTTTTTGAGCGCGAGCGAGCGAGTGCTACATGAGTAAGTAACTAAGAAGGAAGACAAAGAAAGAAAAACAACAAGAGAGAGAAAGAGAGAAGAAAAAGATCGAAGGGGAATTTTTGAGATAAATGGGCGCGTTTTACGGAAATTTTCAATTTAAAAATTTGAATTTAAAAAAATTTAATTTAATTTTTAATTTATTTTTCAGCAAATATTTACTGTAAATTTTTTCAAACGATACTAAAGAGCGCACAAAAAATCTAATTTAGTTGAATTTTAATTTACTTTTTAGTCATTGGTTCAAAATTCACTTGCTCTTTTTATTTCCCCTTTCCACTGTTCAGGGAGCTTTTTTGCTTTCAACTTCTCATTTTTTTATTTTCATACACACTTACGCGCATGTTAAGGAAGAAGATAATCGCTTTTTTCTCTCTCTTGTTGTTCGCTCATTCGCCTTTCTTCGTATCGCGCATTTGAATCTTTATTAATTTTCGAACCCAAAAAAAAACATCACTGAAAGAAGAAAAGAATTTAAATGGGAATAAATTTGAGCATAGAAATTAATTTAATACGCGGCTAAAAGTGTTTGATCCGATTCATATTCTTTTCTCTTTCTCTCATCGTTCGCTGTATACATGATCATAAGAAATGAAGATTATGAGAATCGGGAGCGCGTTAAATGATTTGTTCTTTGCCACGGCATACAAGTGTCTGGCATAATATTATTTTTCCATCATATACATAAATTAGCTTAGGCTTAGCTTGCTCTAATGATATTTCCCATGAAAATGAAGCGCGACTTAAATTAAATTTGTATGGCTTATGGATAATGATAATCTGCCTTGATGAAATTAATTACATATATTTCTCATCTCTTGTAAACTTCCTTTCACATGCACATTGCTGCTACTGACATTACAATTTACAGTAGTCGCGGCAGCACATCTCTTTCATTTGTGTGTTAAGAAATTATATGGATTTTAAGTGATTACTAAAACGCGTGATTTTCGGTAATCAAAAAAAAGCTCCAATTGACTTCAATCACATCATTTTTATTCCGGTCTTTCATTAAATACGACTCTATCCACACATTGGCTTTTATAATTGCTCCATAATCTCATCATGAGATCATCATCATTAAAGTCTTCAGTCAGTGTCTTGATGATATCCGCTAAATTGCAATGCGCTCAACTCGTTCGCTGCTCACTTACTTAATTAGTGAAATTATCCATTCAAATGAAGACAATCTCTTCTTTTCTTTTTCGATATGAAATTATTCAATCTATTGTCTGCAGCGACTGTCTTCTATAAATCTTACTTGTGCCTGTCGTGTGTGTGACCCAATTCCCAATATTTTTCTTTTCAATAATTTAATTCCGGATGATGCCCGAACGGCAGCGACGGTAGAAAAAAAAAGAAAAGAAAAAGGGAAGAAGGAAAAAATAAGAAATTGAACATTTCATGCATTTGCCATTGTCGATGAGTGTAAAATGCAACCTTAATATCAATTTATTATTCTTTTTTTGCTTGCTACTTACTTTCCCACAGACCCTAAACAATTATATTCTTTCAACCGTCCTAGACATGATTCTTCACATTTTTTCCCTTCTTTTGTGCAAATTTGGCATGCATTTATTCATTATAGATAGTAACTTAAGTGTGTAAATTAATTTTCTTATATAATGCAATGTTATTGACTGTTGAAATTTAAATTTTTTCTTCCTTCTTATTTGATTTAATTGCCATATCTTCATAATTTTTTATTTTAAACAACAATAACTTCAATATATATCAAGGCATTAAAGCAAATTCTCCTTTTCTTTTTCTCCTTTTTTATAAACATAATATAGTCGAGCGCACATCTGTTCTTTTTCTCACGATTCACTCACTCAATATATATATGAGCGCATAAGAAGGAGAAAAAAAAAATTAAAATTGAGACATGTGTCTTCTCCGCAGTGAATCTGATCGAATGAAATTTCATCGTTAATATCATTAATGAAAAGAACGTTTCTTTCTTTTTTTGGGAAATTTGATTGGCATTGTTTGTGTCGTGGATGATTTAAATATTTTCTCTCTTACGCTCATTCATGTAATTCATATAATTTGGTGGTAAAGAGGAGAAATTACATAATTAGTGTCAATTTTCGGGACTTCTTCCAACAACAACAACAACAGCAGCAACATTATAATTTTCTTTTTGCATCCAGAAAAAAGAAGTGAATACACTTGAGAGGATGATGATGAAGTGGAAGAAAAAAGGAACGTAATAATAATTTGAATCCTATGCCATCATCATCGTTGATGCATAACCATGGGAATTTCGGCAAGCTGCAGATCGTTTTTCTTTCACTCTCATATATAGAGAAAGAAGAAGAAGAGAAGAGAGAGTGCAAATAACAAAAGGGACAGAAAAATAAAAGAATTTTCTATTGCTATTGTTGATCAGTGATATATTTATTTATATGGCTGAGTCATGATTGAAGACCTTTTCTTCATCTTCATATTTTGCTTACTGCCCAATGATTGTCACTCATTGAATTAAGGAACCCTTTTCAATTTCATAAATATCGACATAAGAAAAGGGTCTCACTCTTATGTATGTCTTGTGCATTTCTTGTGCCTTGCATTATGCCTGAAACTTATTCATCAGCACATACAAATAACCTTTCTATGTCCATAAATCTCACGTGTTTGCATTTACCTCTCCTCATCTTTCAAATAGAGAGAATGAAAAAAATAAAACTGTCTCATCTTTCCCATGAGCAAGAGCTGCAGTGGAACTTGAAGTTTTTTAGTTCGTGCTGTGCACACGATTCCATTACCGTTTCTATTTTCTTCCATGATCATCTTGCTCGCTCTTTACTTTTTCTTTCAATTTTGATAGTGTCATCATTTCAAGGTAAAGAAACTCTAAATATGTGTTCACAATTTAATTAATTTTGAAAAGAGAATTTTCATTGTTTTGAAATTATTGATTTTCAAGGAAATAAAGTTTTTTAACTGGCATGAAGTTTATGCCGATAAAGCATAGCTCTGAGTTCTAAAAAACAAACTTTATCAAACTCATAAAGCTTTTTATAACTGTTATAAAAATTTTATGAGCGTAATAAAAAGATTTTTGAGTCTAATAAAGTTTCTTTCTTGGACTTTATTGACACAAACTCTGTGTCCGTTAAATAACTTTTTTCTCCGTATTTTGATTAAATATTTTAAAAAAAAAATAATGAAATCAAAACCTAAAAAGTTTAAGGAATAATTTTTGTGTTAAATTAGTTCTATATAATCAAGCCATAA
This sequence comes from Polypedilum pembai, assembly GCA_014622435.1. NCBI lineage: Eukaryota > Metazoa > Arthropoda > Insecta > Diptera > Chironomidae > Polypedilum > Polypedilum pembai. The sequence goes on from JACWBX010004400.1 coordinate 22,592, forward strand.
ACTTATCCGCGCATATCTGCTGATAAAAACCATTGATTTGTTGATCTGCATCAGAGTTGAAAAGCTGCCATTTGGCTGCCGGCTACCAAATTTCAAAATTTCTTTTCATTATTTCACCAAATTCTGTTCAAATCACTTCCATTATGTTGTAAATAGCCAGTTTTCTCAATATTATTCATTCAAGCCAATGAATTTGATTTTTAAAAAATTTTAAAAATATCACAAACGTAAAACAAATTTAACGAAAGTAAAAATATAAAGAATTTAAAATTTCAAAAAAAATATTTTTTACAATCGTCATTAATGAATTTTTAGTGAATTTTCAATGAATTTGAATAAAAAAAATAATTTGAAATTTGGCAGCCAATCCAATCTGATCTGCATACGCTAAACTTGATAAAATTAGTTTAAAATTAACTAATTGCATAATTTAATACAGATAACTATTTTTTCAGAAAAAGCTCGAATCAGAATTCTAAAAAATTCTTATTAGTTCTTTATTAATTAAAAAAAGTTCACTAAAGGTCTTCACCTTACCTCGCCTTTATTCGTTTTTTGTTTACTTTTTCTCTCTTTCTCTTGTTTCAATTAGGCAACAAAAGTTGTGAGCTACACAGCAACACACAATGAAATTTCATTATTCATAAAGATTGCTCGTCTTATTACGCTCATGCTTTGCTTTCGTACGTACGTCCACTCAATATCAGATTTATGATATCTTCTTTCTGTACTTAGAATTCCTAATGACTCTCTCGCTGTGTTTGTTCTCCTCTCACTCTTTCTCTCTCGCATTTACTCGTTTCAATTTAACTTTGACTCGCTTCAATTCCGTGGGAACGTGCTGTCATTAAACAAAGTTTACTTTTAAGGTAATCAGGCAGACCATGGCGCAGCAATTGTGTGCACAGTTTCATACATTTATTTGAGATAATTTCAAAGATAAACATAGATATTCGAGAGTGAATTGTGAGTGCATTGGAGACATTCGGATTGTTGACAATTTACTATTTACGGCACAAACGCATGTCAATGATTAGCTTTGAAATTGAACATAAGCCTAGCAGGTGATTGATTTGCTTTCGATATTTCGCATAGCGACTTGATTTCTATTCAAGACTTGGCAACGTTTATTGTAAACTAATTTATTTGACTACTTAAATTTAATCAGTATTTAACATGCAAAAAAATTGATTTCATTACTTTTTCATATTTATTTATATTTTTACCCATAAAGTCTTAAAAATGCATAATAACTTAGAAGAACTTTCATCATTAGACAATTTTTTACCTCAAAATCCTTTTCAAAAATTATTAGTTGTTAGCCAAATTATTATCATTCCCTGGATTAATTTCTATTTATATGAAGCATATCAAAAACAGTATACAAATCCTGATTTTTAGTTACTTTCAAATAAACTCTTTGAGGTAAAATTTTTACAAGATAGTCCAATAACTTACAATTTGTTTTAATCTTTGCACTTATATTAAATACAAAATATACTTTTTTATAGCAATAACTTGTAAGTATTTTGTTATTTTAAACTGTTTTCTAAAAGAATCTTTTTCAGTATTTTAAAAAATTTTAAAATTTTTCACCATGAGCATGCAAGTTATATTGCGCTTTAAAAATTTTAAACAGATCGTGGGGAATTGATCTTTTTATGAAATTTTTTGTAACTTTATCGTTTTTTGCGTTTATTTAGGAAAAAAAGGAAGTGAAATTAAAATAATAAATTGTCATTAAATTTAAGTAAGTAAAATTAATAAATTTAAGAATACACAAAGTTATAAAGCAGTAGAAATTTTTAAAATACAAAAATGCTAATTATTTTAAAAATTCAAAGTTTTAATAAAGTAACCAGCTCTTGATATCTAAGCTAAATTTATTAGCAGAATTTTAATCTCTTATTAATGTTTTGTAAATTCATGAATTAAGAAAGAAAAAAGACTTTCTCATAATTTAGCGCGTAGCAAATTAATTTCAACAACTAATTAATGCTGTTTAAGTCTAATGTCTTAATTAATTGCTGAATAACTCAAAACTTTAAATTTTACTCTTTTTAAAAATCCTTGACAAAAAAAGACTAAAATAGATCATCCCTTAAATCACGAAATGCATTAAAATAAAAAAACGCACTTAGATCAATTAAAAGCAATTCAAACTCAATTCCTTCCCACATTTCAGCATTAATGTCATGACAGTTTCATACACTACTCAAAATAGAAAGAGGCAAGCAACATGAAGCGATTTGTTTATGCTGACTCTGTGCTTGTTGTGTTTAATTATGTACGATATTTTCATTCCATACAAGATTGAGATAAGTCATTCTCTCTGTGTGCGCGAGAGCAAAGCGATTGCTAGAAAAGGAAAAATCCACGTGCTGGTTTTTTTTCTTCATATTTAACGGCATATATAGACATAACCGCAGCAGCAGCAAGAGAGCGATGAATGTATTACAACAATGCAAGTATAAGATGACGAAGAAGAAGTTAAAAGCGAGCTTTTAATTGGCATCGTTTATTAATGGTGTCGAAAGTTCAATTAAGTCGTGCACGATCATCGAACGATTAAATTGCCAATACGAATAGAGTATAAAGTGAAATTAAATTAATTGACATCATTAAGAAATGAATCTCGAAGTATTTTCTCAACGCTCGTTCCCACGACCTGTGTGCAATTGATTATGTGTTTGTATGTGAGCTTGTAAGCGAGCCAACGAGCTGCGACGCTAAAGTTATAACTTTAAATAGATTTTGAAATTGAAATGAGCAAGAAAACTTGTTTGTCTTGATATCTTGCTATCTCGCTTAATGCGTTCATTTATGTCATTTCAATGCTAACACTGCTATTTTTACACATCCATGCACTTAATTTTTTTATCGAAAATAAATGTCATTTAGCATAACAAGAATTTTTAATGAAACGTTTTTGCCCAAAAAAATTAATTGATGCATCTGCATGCTTTTTTTATATTTTTTAAAAATATCGATTATAAAAATTATGATGAAATTGACTCTCCTCTTTCTATCAAGCAAACATGCAAGCATCAATAGACATTTAAATTTCCTCTTTCTTCAATGAACGCGAAACAAGTTATTTTTTTTTCGGCACTCGAAAAATGTTTTCTTTTTCGTGAATCAATGCATTTGACATTGTGAAGCTTGTGCATGAAAACATGAAGATCAATTTTTTTTGCAGTTCAATGAATTCCAAGGATTTAATGAACTTGTGCCAGCTTGCTTCCTTTCCCAATGAATGAATATAAAATGTAATATAATGAATGAAAATTGAATGAATGAACCTGATATACATATATTGGCGACATACAAGAATGTATAATAATATGCCGCTGTAAGTAATCATTATTACATCGCACTAGCAATTTACAGCTTCCTTAATTATACCGAAACAACAGCAGCAGTAGCAGTAGCAACAACGAAAAAGCCAAAGAGAGATTTTCAGAAATTATTATTATTGTTTTCAACCAATCAACATGAGAATTACAAAAGTTTTTTTCATTTGTTTTCTTTGCCTGCTCTTAATCGTCACCGGTTCTTTATTTATGATTCTTCTTCCTTTTCCGACACTTATAGAGAATAATTGAAAATAATAAAAGAAATTTTTTCCCAAAAAAACTCTTAGTTGAAATTGAAATTAACTTTTTAATGGTAGAGCAAGGTATGGAAACTTTTTAGTCAATTAATGTGAAGAATTAAAGTCAATAAATTAGGGTTTTACAGTATGCGTATAAGAAGAAGAAGAAGTTCTTTTTCACTTTTTCATACAAGAAACAGAAAAAGTAGAAGAAACATGTGCATACTTCTTCTTTTTACACGCATGTTGTCGAACCCTAGAAAATAATAAATTTTCAAAAAGAAAAACCCAAATATAAAATTTTTAGGGTTTGGCATTATGCAGATATGAAATTTTTATATGATAAATCAAGAAAAAGAAGAAAACTCTGCACATAATTCTTCTTCTTATCTGCATAATGCCGAACCTCAAAAATTTGTAAATAAAGAACAAAAAAGTTTTCAATCCTTGTCATTAAAATTGCTTCTTGTAATCAGAAAGAAGAAGCAAAAAATTGCTAGTAAATGAAGAAAATTACAAGTGTTTTTGAATGTTTGTATATTGACATTCTTAGGTGTCGAATTTCTTAAGCCACTTAAAGAATTTTCAAGGAAAATATTCTTGAAAGAAATTGCAGAAAAATATTTTGCTGAAGATTTCAAAATAAATCACTCGAAATAAGCCTAGAAGCATGAAATAAGAGACAAAACATACAAAATACATATTGATGATACTCAATTTATCACAAAGCTTGTTTATCAACGGTCTCTTTTCATGAAAATTTCTTATTAACAAGAAACATGAAGAAGAAGCAATATACACGACGCAGAATAAAAAAAATTGTGATGTGAGATTTTTTTTTGCACCTGCGTCAAGTTCTCACAGTATTAAAATTGGACAGGAAATAAATGAGAATGATTTTTATATATTTTTTTACTCTGCTTCTTTTCTTTTTGCCTGCCGTTTATTAATATTACGCATATATTAAATAAAAAAAGTTTTTTTGCTTCACGAAAAAGAGGATAATTTGATACACAAATGCGCAATCGCTTCAAATAAAATTAAGACTTTAATTTTTTAAATTGACTAAAAAGCGCCGCAAATGCAATTATTGAAATTTTATATAATGAGATTTTACTTTGTTTATCTCGCATAGCTATATATTAATGCATTCTTGATTTGCTCTTTTACGGGCGTTCGTTTTATGAGGAGATCAGGTAGCACCTTTTAAATGAGGAGATTTTGTAAGACACTTTATGAACAAATCTTGAATTTTACGATGCAATAATTTGTTGCACTTAAGTTATCAACATTACTGAAACATAAGAAAGCAAGTTTTTTTTTATCTCATTTAAAAATCGTTTGTCATTTGAGAATTTTCCTGGTGGTTTCACTCGAAATTTTGGCCGTTGGGTTTTTCAAATTAAAACGTGATTTTCGAATTTCTTTTCGAAAAAAATTTGTATTTTCGAAATTTTTGAAAATAATTTTTTAAAATAAAAACAAAATTATTAAACTTTAACGCTGAAATGATGATAAATAAAGCCTGCATTAGCTTTATTATAACCTCTTTTATATCGAAGAATATTTATTACTAGCTAAATGTTGTTATTTAAGTTTTTTGCTAACAAACTTTTTGAGGTTTGAATGATTTCGAAAAATCGTTGTTTGTAGGCGTAACGGTCGTGTGAAACTATCAAGAGAATTTAATTTCAAAAAAATTCTGTCATCGAACAAAAAAAAAGTAAATCATGAGATTTAAATTAAGTGCATTAATTAATGCGCAATGGAATTTCGACTGATGCATTAATTTAAAATTCAAAAGCCTTCCTTTTTCTATTCAATCGAAAAGCCTATAATTTCACAAGTTTTAAACTTCTCATTATTAGGATCCTTTTTCCCATAAATAACAATAAAAACTAGGCAACTCCACACGTGTAACCATAACCATAAACTAGATAGAAAAAATTACACAAAAAGGAGACGATTTTAAATTTATTTTTCGTCTATTCATTCTTTCAAATGAATGTGTTATTGTTATGTGTAAAGAAATGGAAAGGATAATGTTTGAAAAGAGAGAAAGAAAAAGAAATAGAATTGATGATTTGTAAAAAAAAAGTTTAGGATTTGATCAAATGTTGCGTCACTAAATTGTCTAGAAATTTCTCTAAAATTTTTCAATAACACAGTCAAGTTTCAGTCCGCCGTCCATATATATATAATTTCTAAAACGGCGAATTTAACATAGAAAATTTTTGCTAAAGTCCGCCGTTGACGGATTCAAACTTGACTGTGAAATTTCTAGATTGCAGTCTAGTCACTACGTAATGTCTAAAATAATCCCTTACTGCAACCATAAATATTTTTTTTACACATTCTAGATCCTCTTAAATAAATGAAGCCTTTTAAAGATTAACAAAAGATTCGTCTACTTCATGCTTGCCTCAAAAAAGTCAATTCTCCCCTACACACAAATTTTTATGGTCAACCAAAAATCCTTACATGATTCTGCTTTATTTTTCTTTCTTTAAAAATATTAAAAATAACACACTTGAGTGCAACCATAAAAAATAAATGAATGCTAATGGAATTAAATAAAAAATTAAGTTAGAAAGTGGGAAAGGATGTTTATTTAGATACAAAAGATTTAAATGCATGGTGTCGTGGGCGTTAGTTAAAGAAATTTTTTTCTCGTCATCATAAATCAAAAAGGCTGAAATGTAAAGGATTAGATGATTTCTGTGTGAAACAAGTACGCAATGGAATGTTGAAATTCTTCATATTAAATTATTATTCATGTTAGAATCTTCAAATGACACCCGCTTCAATCTTTTTCGTCTGTCACGTCTTGGAGTTGTAATAAAAACACACATTTTGCCTCACACATAAATTTTTCATTATTATCAATAATCACTACTACTAAAATTCTAATGCTTGACCAATAATCGTATTCAAACTATCGCGTGTTGAATGTACAATTTAAAATTTAAATTGGAAGTTAGTGAGTGATGAGTCTGTGTTTTTATTCTAATCACATCTTGTTAGTAAAATTACAGACACTTTATAAATCTAGAAGAAAAGAACAAGTGTGCAACTTTGTTTCAAAAAGTGTCATTAACATCACATCATGGCCATTCATTTACTCTCATTTACAGAACATTTCAGTAAAAAACCACAAACTGAAGCAAAAGAAATCCTTTCAATTACTTGATTATATGCAATAAACAACATTGTTGTTAAGAAATAATAAAAATTTCATTTTAAATTCTTTTCTTCTTCTCAACTGGTATTTAATTTCATACTTTATTGATTTATAATAATATATTTGTCTTTAGAATATTAAACTAAGTACTTGTAATTAGAGCGATTCTCAAACTTGATTGTCTTAAAAATTTTGTAAATTTGTAACTTTTCTTCTCAACTTATTCTGAGGTTTTTGACAAAATAACTTGAATTTATTGAAAATTGATGGAACAGCATGAAACAAGATAAGTTTCAAGTTTATTCTTTAAAGAAATTATAAGAATATGTTTTACATTCCGATTCTAAAACTTTTTTAAATTTAAATTTTGAAGCAAAAATTTAGGCGTAATGATTATTAATAAATTTGAAAAATTTAAAAATCTAAATGAAACATTTTTTTATTAGTATCTTGCACTCATAGAAAATTAAATTTCAGGCAAATTCTTAGCTTTATTCGCAAAAGTCTTAACATAATCTTAAACTTTAATCAAAATACAATCTTTTGACATTAAAACGATGATAATTGACTGAGTAGTTTTCAAGAAAAATTGATTCTCAAACTCATAAAATTCATCAATGTAAGATATTAACGCTCATAAAAATGGAAATTTCTTCTAAATTAGATAAATAAATGATTTTTATGTTAACTATGGGTAAAGACACATTTTTTAACTGCTTCAATTTTGTTCTGGAGCATTTGTTTATAGAGAAATATTGTTTCTAAGAAATATTAAAACATCAACAAATTTTGATAATCGCTCATTAAGAAATTTATAAAATTCTATTACACAAACTTTCTTATGTTTACTTTTAAAAATATTGTCATCTCAGTAAAAATTTAAATTTGTAACTTCTATTATTTCTTGGTTATTCATTTTCAATCTCTTTTCTCTCTCATTAATAACAACAAAAAAACATTAACAAAAGATGAATAAAAGAAATATAATAATTGAAAGTTGAAGAAGCAAAATCATCCCTAAATATCAATTGTCAGTTTGTTTCGCATTGATTGCAGTTGTGTAATAATGAAAGATAAAATAAGAAGCTCCCTATTTCATGAAAAATGGCCCTCGAGGGTAGAGAAGTAGCAGAACAAGAGAGAAAATATCACAATCTTTCTTTTCTCTCTTGTTCATCGTGTACCTGTTCGAATTTTAGCAAAACAAGTAAACTTGAATTGATTTCCCCAAACAAAAGCAAAAAGGCATGAGAGAGAGAGAAAAAGATGAATAAAGAGGATCGAATGTATATAAAATTTTTTTTTATTATTATTTTCTTGTGCTCTCCCCAACCAACCGTACACCTGCTCGATATTCTCACGCTTTTTTCCACGTATCATTTAAAAGATTTTTCTTGTTTGGCTTGTAAACAATGTTTTTTTTCTCGAAAAAGAAATAATCTCCAATATATGTGTGTGGATTTCTTTTATTTATTTTATTTTTTTGCTTGCTTAGGTTGATTTTGTGAGAGTGCATTTTTATGGATGTTTATTTCTAGAAAGGTCATTTTAATCCTTTTTATTCATGCTGAAATATTGACGATTAAAGAAGCGAGAAAAAGGTTGCAAAAAATCCTTTATGTCTATTTTTAACGTGATTTATAGATTTCCGACAGAAAGTAACTGGAGAAGAATCAGTTAGAGGGTGTGTAACGGCAATTAACAGTAAAAAGTTGATCCTTTTCACATTTTTTATTTTCTTTTTCAAACTGTCTCATCAACATATTTATTTTGTCTCACGATATGAAAGGATTTGTCTGTTGTGTGTTGTTTTTTGTACCCTTCCCGTCGCGCTGCAACAAATGAGATAATGACGTCTCAAGAGCTTCTCATATTTATTCGATAAATGGTGGTAACGAATGGAAAATTAATGAATGCACTGACTTCAACATTTTCAATTAATGACAGATCTAGGTCTCTCTATCTTCCTTTTTTGAAATTATTATCATAAAAAAATATGGATGTGAGAGCAATCATAATTAAGCCTTTAAAAATTTCTAGTTTCAACTCGTTCACTTCTTTTTTATGATTCTGAGAAAATTAGATTTTTTTTTCCTCTTCTCTCTCTTGACTGTGGTGAGAAGAACCGTTGAGTGAAATTTCTGTTTCATATGTGTGATGTATTTTTGATTGACCTGACTAATGGTGATGATGAGATCCTAGTTGATTTCTTAGAAAATAATAAGAACATAATTTAAGAAATTTTTTAGGATTTTAAAAAATAACGGTTAAATTTATATTTAAATTTATTTGTAACTAACTTCATGTTTTTGTTTAGAGTTTTGTAGGGTTCGCAATTATGCAGATAAGAAGAAGAATTTTGCGCTTATCTTCTTCTTCTTATTCATTTTTATATCGAAAAATCAAGAAGAAGAAGAAGGAAAATATGCGCATAATTCTTCTTCTTATTTGCATAATGCCGAACCTTAGATTTTTGTTATGAAATATTTTTAATTTTTGTTATTCACAAAATATCAAAAGAAAAATGTTCTAGTTGTTTCTGTTTATGGCAAGTGTAAAAAAAGAATCAATCAGAACAAGTTATGAAGCTGCATAAATGCAAAAGATTTCAATTTCAATAGAGAGATAAAACCACAAAAATAAAGAAATCTAAGTCATGCATATACCTTTTTTTGTGTTATGAAATTTCTCTTCATAACATAACACATATAAGAAAAAATAGCGATGCATGTCGAGTGAAGGCATTTGAATCTTCTTATGAAGCCCCTATACCTTCAATCAATCCCTTCAACCCCTCTGAAAAGAAAAATAACATCATCGTTCGTGATCGTCATTGTTATTATGTGTATGAATATTTTTCTATTTACTATCACGTAGTTGTACAGTGGGATGGATTCATCAATTAGGTTTTTAACTAAATTATGCAACTTTCGTTTCCTTGTTGTCATACTTCACACATCTGTGACAGCACTTACTTTAGTATGCATTAGGGGAAAAAAAATAAGAATAATAAAATTGAAATCATTCCGATGTTGTGTTCAAGCGACGGCAGGTGTGCATATTAATCCATACATATAGCAAGCAAGAGAAGAAAAATAAGGGTATGAGAACTCAAATTCTCAAACTTTCCCACACTCGAGTTCTTTTCTGTTGTACTGCTGCCTTGCTGATGATGTTATTGTTGTTATTCAACCTCTCCTTGTTATATTTTGCCAAATAGGAGCAAGAAAGAAGAAGAAGAAGGAGAGAAATATAAAATAACATACGGATGGTTGGGAAGAACGAAAATATCCTTGCAGAGAGCGTCGTCTCATTCTCTCTCAATTTTGTTTCCTTTTTCATGTCATTTTTTTTTGTTGCTGCTGCTGTATGCTATTAAGGGCAATTCCGAATAGGAATGGATAGTATGAAAATGCCTATACACACATATCCAGCACCTGGTCCAGTTTCACACATTTATTAGAGCTCCGAAGAAAATCATGGGAAAAAAATCTTTCGACAGATAGAAATCAATGAGTAATTTGAACATTTGTATGTCGATTTGCTTTTGTTTCTTTCACTCGAAGCTAATTGATTTTCGTAGCTTTCAAATTTATTTTTGTTCGTGCATTTAATTAATTGCATTTTTTAACTCTTTATGCCCAGTAGCTCTCACTCCCTTTGCTATAAAGTGAATTGCGCAATTATCTCAGCATTTTTTTCGGTATATTTCAGCAATCACACACGAAATGATGTTCATTATTGGCTATTTGTTGGACTTTATGCCCAAGCGTATACTTTATGGCTTTTGGCCCGTTGTCGGCAGAAGCAGCAATAACAATTTTTGTTTTCTCAATTACCCGTCAATTTCTCGTCTTAAATTTCTTCTCGCTTCCTGTTGGATGTTGCTTAATGATTCAGGAAATTCCATAGCATGTCATACTCAAATTACTCTTTTTTTTTGACTCTTTCACTCACTTGTTTTGGTCCAGTGATTTTCTTTCGCTGTCTATATCTCTACAAATTAAAGGATTCACTTGCGACTTCCGAAATAGAAATTCCATTGGTAAGTGTGTCTAGAATGTGATGCTAATGAGGGGTTGTTGTTGCTAGCAGGAGATGAAAAGTGCCGTGTGTGCATTCAAAATTAGAGGGGAAGCTGAGCAAGAATCAAAGTTAATTTTTAGGGTGATTATGATTAGGGGACGAGGACAATAATTTCTTATTGGTTTAAATGACTACATAATGGTGTTGCTCAAATTGTGCAATTTAAAATTTCGAAAATCAAGTGCAAATTTGAGTGAATTTAAATCTAATAAGAAGGAAATTTAAAGTATTGAAATTAAGAAAGATTTAAATGCTTGAAATGTTTTGATAAAATAAAATTATAAAAATTCAAGATTAACAAGCGAAAAATCAAATTAATCAAGTAACAAGTCAAAAGTCAAAGTCACAAAGCTTACTTAAAAGAAAAACATGAAAAAAAGTTCACGTAAATGTCCACGTTCTCCGCTCGCTTTCTACATGCGCTCATCAATTTACTCAAAAAAAAAGACTTTTTCCTTCTCTTCTCTTTCTCTTTTTTTTTTTGAATTATCGCTCTTGTGCAGGAGTAAAACGAACTTGCCTTGCAACAAACACGTGTTCATCAACAAACGCTCGTGTGCATTGAGCGCGCTACGAATTGAGAGAGAAAGAAGGAAAGGAAGAAAATTGAGAATAATTCTTCACTCGGGCAATGTAGTAGGAGTTTGTTGTGTATATAAGCACATAGAACCTTGCTCCTTGATATCATTTCGAAAGCAACTCTCACGAGAACAAGTCTATACAGTGTTGAGTGAAAAAATATCAAAATTTTTAAAAATACGTAGTGATTTTTGTGATATAATGCAATTGAAATTTGACGAATCAGTTAAAATGACTGAGCTTAACAATTCATCATTTATTTTCGATGAGGTAAGTTCATCAAATAGTGAAGAATAATTTTTTAAAAAAAAGAAAGAATTACTAAAAGCAACAAGTTCTAATAAGAAAAAATTTTTCATTTCCTTTTTCCGTGCTAAAAAAAAATAGCCACAAAAGCCAAAATTGACATCAAGAATTTTTGTAAATTCAGCAAAAATCAACTTAAATCGTTATTGGCATAAATTCGAGCAACTAATTGCTGACACAAAGATGGTGAAGAAAAATAAGAAGAAATTACGAAAGCTTAAGAGTGTCAATCAACAATTACTCAATAATCGCATTTATCCAGCGATGAAGCAACAGGAAACAGCAGCGGTAAATAATGACGAAATTTATGGCTTCACTGTTGCAAAATTCCCTCATCAACCGACCATATCGACAACATCAAGTGATCCAATGACGATGACAAGTGTCAAGTCAGCATACAAACCATTCATTGATGAATCGTTGTATCATGGTGTTAATTTGAATGCATCAATTCCGACATTAATGACAACATCAACAAAATTGCCAGCTGAATCGCCATATGTATTCGATAAAACATCAATTAACTACAATTACTATCTCAATGAGAGTCAACTACAGCAGAAAAGTTATCATTATAACGATAATGCTCTCTACATTCAACAATTGAACGAAAGTCTTCGTCGTAAAGGCTACAAATTCACACTTGCTGAAATTGGCAGAGCTACAGCTGATGACATGTATTTTAAAGGACAATATTTAGAAGATGAAGGATACTTAGTGTAAGTTTTTAAGACATTTTTATTACCAGTTCCAAAAAAAATGATAGATTTAATAATTATATATTATTTGATTGGGTAAAATCAGCTTTAAAAACCTCTCATAAAAGTAATAAACCTTAATCTGATATTTTTGAGTTTGCAAGATTTTCGCCAATGATTATGAAATTTGATTAGTGTGAAGAAGAAATCTCATTTATCACCAACTCGTGCCTTTCTAAAGTGAGCTTTAATTAGTAATTAAGTTTTTTAACTCCATAAAATCCATCCTTTATCGCACATTGCATAAAGCGTCAATGGACTTTTATTATTGGAGTTTATGATGATGATGATTGTGATATTTGACCTGTAATTTGTTATTCAGGTCAATTAAGATATAAGTAAAAAAGTAAATTTTTATCTATAATCAATCAGAGTATTCCCGTTGCTACTTAATGTTAATTTTATTATCTCATAAAATTTTATATGATATATGCAGCATTGCAATATATAGAAAGGCACAGTGCAATAATAATGAAAGTAAATCTTGTTATTGAATGTAAGCAACAAATCTTTTATTTTTTATGTCTTCCATGCTTACAGTTAATATACAAGATTTTTCTTTTCATGTGCAATAAATTAAAAATTAATTTTGTGATAATCTGCTGCATATATTCTTACATTTAAGAACAGAGAGAGCATTTATATCTGTTTTGTATGCGAATTCATTTTCGTATCGACAGCTCACAAAATATTCTGTGATCAAAAACAGAATTTTTATTAGAATTAAGAAATTTTTTTATCTCTCCTTTTTGTTTGACTTCATTAGAGTATTTTTCTCATTTAAATGTGCTTAATTCTCTCTCATTCATCTTCATTCGTGACCGTGAAGATGAATGCATGAAATGAATTGAGCTAGCTCATGCTCTAGTGTTTATGTCGGCAAAGGAAGTTTAAAATAGGCCGATTAGTGTCAATCATTTTAGTTATGTAAGGAATCATAATGAGACTTTGATTACTCATGAATTCAATTTAGGCTTAAACTTTTTTTCTTTTTATCCAACTGTGATTTAGTATTATAAGATTAACTTCTGTGATTAAGCGAGGAAGAGAGACTCTTCTCACTATAAAATTTCAATTTTCTTGCAATTCTTGTGAACTCAAAAAATTACTTAAACAATTCAAAACAAAAAACAGACAAAATCCATTTGGCTTCCATAAAAACAATACAAAAATAGATTTTAAGACTTTTTTGTGTGCCTTTTTTCATTTCATTTTTTCTTTTATAAATTTTACTGTGTGCCTCAAGGATTCATAGATTATACGATATAGATTAGTGTTTAAGAGATAATTTTAAGACACTTTTTGTAACTTTTATAAACAAAATGTATTTCAACAATGATCTCTTCAAACAATTTGTGTGTTTTCATTAGACATTTAAGAAACATAATTAATCTTTTGATTTTTATCACTACTACTTTTCTACTTTAATTTCATTGTAAGTCTAGATTTTAAGGTCAATTTTTTTGTAATTTATTTCTTTTTTGTGTGTTTTAATAGTTTTTAAGGATCTTTTTTTGTGTGATGATAATAAATAAAATGATTTGATTGAAAAAGAAAAGAAAACAAAAAGTTTTTGTTTATTTACTTTTGTTACAAAATCTTTTTGAAATTTCAGCAAAAAAGAGAATTGATTTAGGGTTTTTGGGATTGCTCAGACGTGAGAAATAGAAGAAAATAGTCTGAAATAAATCTTAGAAGATTCTATTTAGATAAAATTTTGATGTTTTGCACAAATATTTGTAATAAAGTCGAAATTTTTGCTAAGAATCTTCTCAAAGAAATTACAACAAAAGAAAAAGATTTAAATTGAAGTTTTTATTAGTAATAAATAGAAAATAATTGTGTAAAGATCTACAATTAGTCTTAAAAGATTCTATTTAGAAAGATGAATGAACAGTTTCATTGTAATAACAAGATTTTCGTTTCAAAAGAGATTACTAGAAATTTCTTTATTGTGAATTTTCTCATAATATAATCTAGAATAACGAGGGATAACTTTTGATAAGCGAAGGTTAAGGAACTTAATTAAATTAACTAAAAAAAAATAGATATTTATTTAAATCTTAAACTGAGTTCATAACAATAATGATACATGAATATTTGTGATGTTAGCCTATTGGCTTTAAACTAGTTACGTCCAGTGAGTATGAAGACTTTCGGCCAAGAACATGAATATTGTAACATTTTTTACTAGTCAATTTCTCAATAAGAAAAATTTAATTAAAAAACTTATTGAGCTTGATATAAATTTACTAAAATTAGCCAGATTTAACTAGAATTATACAGAATTAACTAAAAAAGTTAATTTTTATATGAAGTAAACAAAATGAAATTAATTTAGTTAACTTTTTCATTGAGTGTCTCAGTGTTGTGATAAAAAAAAACAAAGTAGTCATTGAAAAATGAATTTTTGTATGAAAAGTATCAAAAAGTTTTTATTAATTTTGCAATTTTTTTGAAAAAGTTCGAGCTACTTGATCTAGAATATAATAAGCTATTAAAATTTCATTCTATTGTAATCACTCAATGTTATTTTCGTTTATTTTGTCGAGAATTAAAAGAATTAATTATTTAATTAAAAACTTTCAAAACAAAACAAAAACATTGAATAAAATTGCCTACATTTAAGGGACTAAAAACAAACTCCAATCATTCCCTTTTAATCTTTTTCTAACAAATCACATTTCTAACTCAACCGAGACTAAAATATGCAACAAGTTGAGTCACAATAAATAAACCATTTAAATTCTTTCATTTTCATAACAAATTTTTCTCCCCTACCTTCAATTAAAAATTACATGCAGTTAGTTTGACTATGGAACCCCTCTTTAGAAATGCTTATGTACTTTGTCTCAAAAATATAAATTTCACAAAAAAAAGTGAATAGAGGAAATGAACAATAGTTCACATGTTTATTTATTCCAACTTGTTGATTCGATTGGATTCTTTTCAATGAATGTGAACTAATTAAAATGCAACAAAAACAAGGGAGCTGAAAAATGGTTGATCTGTGAAATTATTTCATTTAAACCGCAGCATGAAATAAAAGTCCAGTAGTCACATTGCTATTGTAATGTAGTTATGAACTTATCCAACAATATATCTCTTTTTTTGTTTGTGTAATTGGCTACCGAATGGTAGATTTGAAGCTCGCGCGCGAAAGAGAAGAAACAGCGACGAATGAATGAGGAAGAAAGAAAGAGAGAAAATAACAAAAGAGTGAAGAGAAAAAAAAGTATTTTTTATCGTGTGCTAAAGCGCATGCATAAAAGCGAAGAAGGCCATAAACGATAAATCTGATGAGCGTGCTTCGAGCACTCGAGTCTCAAATTAATTCATTTTTTTGGCTACCGCTAACTGCTGAAAATATTTTCTTTTCAAAATGAATGAGAAGAATTTTAATTTTTTTTGGATTTTTACAAATTTTTTTATTATTTTAAATTGGAAGACATGTAAAACTAATCAATTAATAGCTAAGTTGGAAGACATTACTAAAACTAATTTGTTTAAAGCTTTTCAGGAAGATTGTCATCATCACAGTTCGTTTCAATCAATCGATCACAGATATAAAATTGATTTTTTGCGGACACTTTAGTAGCACTGCACTTGAGCTTGTTGGTGAGTGGTTAAGCAGTGTGTTGATGCAATTAAATCACGATCGACTGGCACAAATCGATTTGCTTCTGATGACCAATAAAATTTGCCATGTTCGTTTTCAACAAAACAGTAGCCAATTGTCTCAATTTCTTGCTTTCCAACGATTTGCTCGTTGATTAAATTTTCTTGTGATTCCATGCGACGTTCCAACATTTCATTGAAATCGTTGTCTTCTTCCTCACTGCGATTTTCTGTTGCTTCTTCAAATTTCTTGTTGGATTTTTTTGATAATTTTTTGAGGGCAATTTTTAAGATTTTTTTGAGCACTGCAAATTGCTGCTTCTTTTTCTTCTCGCTCTCGATGTTGAGGTTGTTTAAATTGTTGAATGATTCCATTTTTTTTGTATCACAAAATTTTTATATCACAAACAGAGAAATTTTTAAAATTTTCTTTCTTGAAGTTTACTCTTCGAAAACTCAAACGATTCTAATGCATTCTCGTTCTTCTGCATCGTCTTTTATACAAAAATCGTCTCTGTTGAGCTGCACTTAGGACACACTTTTTCAAAAAAAAACATACACTGTGTATGAGTGTGGGAGAAGTAACAACAAAAAGCGAGAAAAGAAAAAAATTATTTCTTAAAAAATCCCATTCAAGTTATTGACGAATCAGAGCACGATTTTAGCAGGCAGGTGCAGATGTGTCTTTTGCGGGCACTATATATGTTATGCACAATATCTTATCCCAAAAAAAGAAACTGAATACTTTTTTTTGTTATGATGTTCTTTAGAAACTGTGGGAAAGTAAAATAATTTTTTGTTGTACAACACACAACATATTGAAGGCGAGGGATTGAGTTTAAAGTGAGTGATTTAGCCTTTTTTATGATGATGATGATCTTTCTATGTATCACATTCCTATTAATTAATTTGAAGGAAGATTCGAGTTAATTTTATTTTTTTCTAGAAGTGAGGCTGAAAGTGACGATAAAGGAGTGAAAGGATTCTTTCATTTGATGATAATAGCTTCAAAATTGGTTCCTCGTGGTGGCAATTCAATTTTTATTTGATTTTAATTTGTAGTTAAATAGATGTAAATTTCCTTTTGATTTTGAAATATTCTATGAAAAATTGCTTTTAGGATGGCGCGAAAATAAATTTTCAATTAAAAATTTCAATTTCATTAACGGGAATTTCAATTTGAATAATTTGTTCTAAAATAATGCTTAAACACAAAAATATAGCAAAATTTTGGAAATTAAAATTGAATTTTCTTAATAAGTCCTAATGCGATCATTTTAGTATAATTCTTTTGTTGTTTCATTATATTTTGTACTTGAATTGAACAATAAAAGCAAAAATTGCATCGTCTTTTTATGAATTTAAAAAATGTTATTTTTATATTTTTTAACGGAAAATTTAAAAATTTCAGCAATTTATGAATAAAAACATTTTTTCATTGCACCGTATTGGTGTCAATTAGTTCACAATTTTGCAAGATTTTGCACAACACAACACGTCCTAACAAGATTTTTCAAAGACTTTTCATTTTACTCAAACTAACCAAGTGTTCAAAAAAGAAATCGTAACACAAAAGAAACAAAGTTTTTTATGGTCATTGCGAAATTTCTTTTAGGACTTTTTTTCTTTCTCGATCGATCGATTCGAGAGTGCCCTTAAAGCCTATAATTATATAAGATTGAGAAATTGATTAATCTTCATTTTTTTCCTTTGTCATTATTTCACGTTACACATAATAAGCGAGGAAAGAAAGAGCAGAAAATCTCCCATTGGGCAAGATTTGATGATTCGATAACATAGTGAGCGATTTTAAAGCCTTTCAAGCGTAAACACAAATAATTTTTAAGTAACTATAAACCTTTTCTTAAGGACTTTTTTCTGACTGTTACCATGATTGAAATAAATAAAATATTTTAAGGTTGACTGTCCTCAAATGCGAGAAAGATAAAAATGCATGAAAATCTACCTGAATAAGAAAAGGGAGATGAGAATTGTTATTCAATACATTTAATATCCACACACGTGTTCAAATTTCAATCCTCAATGCACTTCTTTATCTTTCTTTTCTCTTTTTCTTCCTTGCTTTGTTTTTATTGCCCTTAATTTTGTTTTGAGATATGAAATTGCTTTAAGTGCATTGCAAAAGGATTGCAACTGAATGAAAACAAATAACTTTGCAATTATTTTCTCACTCACTTCCTGTATTGAGACTTATTTACCGTAACTTAACTCTTTTTTACCTGTTATTTACTGTAATCAAGTGAAATTTCTTATTTTTGTATTGTATTATTGTTATATTTTATTTTTATAAAAAAGTTGAAATTTTAATCAAGTTTGATTCAATAAATAATGAAAGTTTTTCTTATGTTTAACGTCCGATAACGTGTCGTAACGTGTTCTAACGGATTTTAAAGTGAAAGTTCTTTTCCCTTTCTTGAGTTTTCATATTAAGATTTTAATGATTGAAAAATTTTATCTTAAGTGAGTAAAATTCATTATTTGACATAGAATTAAAATTTGAATTC
This sequence comes from Polypedilum pembai, assembly GCA_014622435.1. NCBI lineage: Eukaryota > Metazoa > Arthropoda > Insecta > Diptera > Chironomidae > Polypedilum > Polypedilum pembai. Next base: position 41,240 of record JACWBX010004400.1, read on the forward strand.
ATTTCTGCAAATGAACAAATTTGTAATGAAATAATGGTCATTTTTACAATATTTATAATATTCAGAGAAGTTCTTTGATAGTTTGTGTTAAGAACTCTTTGATTTCTGTTTGGTTTCGATGGTATAAACAAGAAATTCATTTTTTTCTTTTTATTTAGCTCAATTAAAGTTGAATAACACAAAAACTATCATGCTTCAAGTCAAGTATGCTTTATTAAAGTTCTGCAAAAAAAACTAGAAAAAGCAAATTTGGTTCGTATGAAGACAAAATAGAATTTTTATTTGGCTTTTTCATAAGAAACCAAAAAAATAAAGAGTTCTCAGGTTTTATAATATAAAAGTCATTCAAAATGATTTTTATTATAAAATTAATTACTGGCTACTTTCTAAATAACTTCAATATTCATCTGTAATTTGTCCTTAAAAATTATTTATTTTATTCAAAGGGAAAAAATCAAATTAATCGACGATTCTTAAAATTTTTTGCAATTAATCTTTTTTTGTTCTGTTTTATTCGACAATTTTTATTATTGCTTGTATTTCTTCAATAATTTAAAAATTAATTAAAAGGATCGTTTTAGTTTATTTGTATCTGTTAAATTCATAATTTTGTTTTTTCTTTGCTAGCTCTTGCAGTTTAATGATGAATATTGTGAGTTTTCAATGATTTTTATTTCTTTAAAGCAAAAGCAAAACATTTGCAAAATTTTGTAAAAATTTCTTCAACAATTCAAATTTTTAATAGCAAAATTAGATAATTTATTAGAAAATGTAAAACCAATGAATCCAAACAATTTTTCGCTTTAATAAAATTCTTCTAATGAAAATAAGAAGTTTCTAGCTGCTTTCTATGAAATTGCGATTACTGAGAATAATCGGCGGTTTTGTGATTGATCGCCGATAAATCGCAGAGTCTTTCTCTTGAATTTTATTGAATTTTTATGTCTTTTGAAATGTTTTTAAAAAAATTCATATTTAAGAAATGATGAATAATTCATAACTTAAAATCAATTCTTTTAGAAGTTGCATTTAAATTTTCAATTTCATTTTTATTTACTTCATATACGAGCATTGTATAATAAAGAAAGCGTGTTTGCTAAATATTTAAAATTTTCAAATCCAATTCAATAACTCTCTTAAAGAAACTAAATAAATATCAACATATTTCAAATTATATTTTTCCAAGAAATGTCTTTAGAGCAATATATTTTGTAAAATATTGAAGTGCAACAATGAAGAGGAACACTTCAATGGAATGAAAAGATATAAGTTGAAAATTGATGGTATTTTAAGAAACTATAATTTGCAACAATTAGAAATACTTTTTAGAGCTATTTTTAACAAACATCAAAAAAAGGATAAGAAAAGAAAGAGAGAAAAATTTCAAAAGTCATTTTTAGAATGAAAAAAGCCCTTTGTAAAAAAGTGGCAAATCTAACACGCTCAAGTAACAATAAATGAGTGCCAGAGTGTCTAGCAATTTTTCGAAATTAAACAAAAATAAAAATATTTCTATAGAACATTTCTTTTTCTGCATGAATGACAAAGGACAATCGAAGTGCCTTTTCTTTGGTCTTGTCTTGTCCATAGAAGCCATGAGTGAAAAAGCCAATTTGAAGCTATTGACAAAGTATCATACAATAGAAAAAATACTCAATAAAAACTCAATATGAATCTCGACGAATTTCCATTCATTTGCGATAATTGCAAAGCAAAAGAGAGGCAATTGTTCTCTCTCTACTTCGATCTTTTGTCAACTTCTCTCATATTCCCTTAAAAAAATTGTTTTTCTATTGACTTCTTTTTAGTAAAATAACAATGAAAAATTTTCAGTTTTTTACTATAATGCACAAAAAAGTCTTTCTAGAGAGACAGAGAGCAAAATGCATCGATTCATAACAAATTATACTCCTAATTTACCTTGATCAATTGTCTCCTTATTTTTTTTTCTCATGTTCTTGAACACGTTTTCTAAGAAATTCTCATTTGTGTTGATTTCATTTGTAAAGATCAATTTTTATGACCTCAAAAGTCTCTCAAGCTCTTATCTCAAGTTTCAAAAATAAATTTGCTAAAGATGAAAATGTATGTACACAAGAAAAAATTGATACAATGAAAATAATAATTGAGATTAATTAATGTTGATGATGCGAGTTTATTGATGTTAATTGAAATGCTTCTTTATAATTAATAATTTAGACTTGATAAATGATTTTTGTTGCGTAGCTTGTTTAGGTGAATTAATTATTTTGAAGTTTACTATTGTGTGTCAATCATTATTTGATTTTTCAAATTAATTCAATTTAAAATTTTGAATCAGAGTTGTTTTGCCGAAATGTTCTATAACTTATGAAAATACGTAAAAATTTTACTCTTAAATATGATAACTGTGTAGTTGATAATAAATTATGGCTGATAATTTTATAACTGTTAGAATAGTAGATAAGGCTACCGTTTTCTCTCGAATAAAAGAATCACTTTTTAAATAACGTATATTTTTCCATTCAAATAGTAAACAAAAATGAACATATTTGCTTGATTTTTGAAAAAAAAGGCCGGCTCTTTTTTTCGAAGGAAGAAGAAGAAGATTCAATAGAAAGTTTTTATAGAAATAAATTTTTCTTACAATTTCTTTTGTGAATTCTTTTAACGATCAAAAGCTTTGAGATAAAACCTTGTTGAATAAAAGCTAAAGTTATGAATTTAATAAGGGAAAAATAATTTTTACGTAAAATAGCTAAAGAAAAAATTTATTAAAATTTTCTTTTGGCTCTAATTGTGTATTCAGAATAATTCTTTAGTCTCATATTAAAATAAACTTAGTAGTACGAAATTTGTTTAAACTCAATTTTGTCTTTCGTCAGAGACATTTTCCCCTTGTAATTTTCAAAAAGATGGTCAAGCAATCGATGACTTTACCACAAACTCTAACAAAAAATTTCAGAATTTCAATTTTCACTCTATTTTCGATATCAAGAATTGTTTCTGCTTGTAGCCGACGATAATTCAACAATCAAGTCGAAGCAATGAAAATTCTTAAATTGACAGTTAAATTAATTGAGATTAAACATTTTAGAATCTTCAATTAAGTATTTTGAGATAGTAGATTAAAAGAGCAAAAATGTCACATTTTTATTTGATGGCTTTCATCTTAGTTTTTAGCAAATTAGTTGAGTTTACAATAAATATTTACTTAAAAACAATATTTACATGTTTACTTACTTACATTATTGTTCATGACAAATCTAGTTAATATTTACTTAAATCAGATGCAATAACAAGCTAATGTGATTTATTATTTACACTGATTAGAATTTTTGTCAAACCATTTAGTATTTCAGAAGAATTCAAATCCTAATTAGAAATTCTCATAAAAGCTGAATCCTTATAAGAAATTAAAAATTCAATATGTAAAAATTCCAATAAGAATTTTTATTTTCTAAGTCTAGACACTACTATTACACAAAAAATTGTGTCTTAGTTTGAGTAAATAAGAAATCGTAAGAGTTGACAAGTGGAAATGATAAGGAGAAATATCTTCACATATTTTGACCCCATGCTAAGAGAGATGATGATCTTCAACAAGTGTCATTATCTACTCAAATTTACATAAAATTTTTTGTGTGAGAAAAATAATATGTGTGATATTTAAATTAAATGATTGAACAAACACTTGGCACATGCATAATACAGCACACACATATATACAGCAATTGTGTATTCAATTAACGGATATTTAGTCAGCAGAGCTTCTTCAGTATGTTCAATTACACTTAAATGAATCATTTTCAAAGCACGCGACTCACATAGTGAATGTAGCTTCTTTTTTAATCGCTTACCGCAGTTCCTAAATAATAAAAATTTCCTATTCACAGCAAGTGAATGTAAAAAAGAAGAAGAAAAATTTCGTTGTATTTTGGGAGAATGAAAAGAAGAGAAAAAAGATTGCATGCTGTTCTCACTTACATTCATAAACAAATTTTTTTCTTAATCAGATTCCAGCTCTCACAGAAAAGAAAGGTTCAGTAAATTCCATGATATGGATCTTGATCTTTCATGAACTGAAGAAGAAAAAAACATTGAGACATAACATTAGAATAAATTTTTCTCTCTTTCTCTCATTATCTCTCTCTCATGCTTCTCACAACTTTTAGCTTCTTTTTGAAATCTAAAATGCCGCTTATACATTCACTTTGTTTGGCTGACTGGCTCTCAAAAATCATAATAGCTAGAGACTTCCGTTTTTCTGAGTTTGATTTTTTCTAACAAGTTATGGTAAAATTACAGTTTCCTGGCCTAGTGAAATTTCACTTTCAAAACATGTTTTTTTTAGATAATTTTGGATCGCTGATTATGAATCTGCAAGAATTTTGTGGCGCTCTTGTTCCTATCAAAAGTTATGGCCATTTCAAAATTTACATTTAAAGTGTTTATTTAAGTATTTTGTACTGTATTAAACATTTTTTAAAGTTCGCACAAGCAATTCGACCATGTACGAATTTTGATTAAACGATTAAATTCAAAATTTTTAATGTAAATTTTAAAATGACCTTAATTTTCGATAGGAACGAGAGCACCACAAAATTCTTGCATATTTGTAATCAGCGACTCAAACTTACCTAAAAAACATGTTTTGGAAGTGAAATTTCACTAGGCCAGGAAACTGTAATTTTACCCAAGTTATTGGCGGTAAATATAGTTAGACAGTTGTCAATGATTGGAGAATTTGGAAAATTGCAAAATTTCATCTTGAAAATTTGTAAATAAAAATTTTTTCGGCTATAAGTTAAAGCTTAGCGTTATTTTTATTATTTCAAATTCAAAAATACCGTTATTTTTTTATAAATTAAGCTTATTTTGAAAGACGAATAGGAATTAATTCAAATCATTTTCACAATTAATTACACAATTTGAAATTAATTTTTTTTTTCGATTTGAGCATTGAATTTTCTCATTTGTAATATTAATAAAATTTAAACAACTTAAATTTGCTTTAAAAGTTTTATTTTAAATTAAGAATTAATTAATAGAATCGAATTTGATAACTTTTGTAACCTGTCAAATAATTTACTAATTTTTAATGCCAAAAATGCGCTATAATACTCTACATACAAAAAGTCTTGTACTTTTCTACAGATTTTTTTGTTTCTTCTTTCAAAACATCTGTCAGTACAATTTGATCAGCCTACACAACAACTCTAAATTTTTATTTTCTCTTTTTACTTTCAAAGTGATTTATTTTAAGTTTTTAGTGTTTTATAAAGTGATCTCCATATAAATTATGTTGTAAAGTTGTGATTAAAAGAATTTTCTGCTTAAAAACCGATCAAATTGTGAACAAAATCGAACAAAAACATTTCGAGTGAATCGAAGTGCAAAAAAAAATTGTACAATTTCGATGCGAATCAAATAAAAAAGAGAAGAGAAGAAGTTTGTTTAACTCTCAATAAAAATGCTCTCTCAGTGTGTAGTTGTTATTGCTTATATTGGTAAGATAAATTTTTGCCCCTTGAATATTAGGCAATAAGTAAAACTAATATTTATTCCTTTTTACAGGATTAAGTTTATCAACAGTAAGTTAAAAAAATTTCATATTAACTTGAAATATTAAAAAAAAAGTTATTGAATAATTCAAAACTATTCTTAAAATTTAATTTGAATTTATGAAAAGTTTAATTTTGATCTCCAAACTCAAGATTAATTTAATGTTTTAATCTTAGGATTTATTTTTAATCTCATTATAAATTAAGATTTATTTTTAAATCTCACTCTAATAAATTAATATCAAAGACATGTCTCAAATTCTTTTATGAAAAACACAAATTCTAATAAGAAGCTTGACATAAAAAGATTTTAGAGTCATTATTAAATTAATCGATTTACAATCGATTCTACTTAAAATATTTACATATTTGTCTCTTTGCCATAATTCGATCAATCAATCAAACAGAAAAAAGAAATATATCAATGTTACATGCTATAAAACCCACAAATTTCATTATCTCCAAAAATACTAACTTATCTTCTCAAGTCAAAGTCAAAATAAATTGCTTTACAATGCATGCTCAAAGATTATCGCCATAAAAAACTTTATATTATAGATGGAACTATCTCATGACACCCAAAAGTCAAACACATTAATTTCTATCTATTTCAGATAGCAGTCTTGACAGCAGTCGTCTCGATATACAATCTCAATGATTATATTCAAATCACATACGAACCTAATTCACCAGAGGTTTTCTTATACTATAAAACAGGTAATTGAGCTGCTGATAAAGAAACGAAAAATTCCGAAATCATAAAACGTGATTTTGATTTCAGCTGGTCTTATATTTTTGACTGCATTCGCTACATTAAACTTCCTTAATCTTGCATCATGCATATCATTGATAATTGGAACGTTAAAAAAGAAGAAAAGCTGCTTGGTGCCTTATCTCGTTTTGACTTCTATTTACATTCTCATTTATTTAGCTCTTGGCTCATGGTTCTTTATGAATTTAGCAGTTGAGAATTCTTTAAGAAATGGAATTATTGCTGGAGCTGTTTTTGGTAAGAAATTTTATGAAAATTTAAGAAATTTTTAATTTATTTGTTTTTTAATTGCACAGCAATCAATGTTTATTGTCTAATAATTGTCACATCATTATATCGACTACTTAAACTAAGAGAGGAAAATTATCCGGCATTTTTACGAGAAACGAATCGTCAACATTATCAACAGCCGCACTATGAAACGACCTACGTTAAAATTCCATAACTAATCGAAAAGGGCAATCGATTTGACATTGATCATGATGATTGCGGTCCAACGATCTACTTTTAATGCCTCATTATCATCTACTTAACACAATGGATGATGAAAAAGAAAATTAGTTTATAAAGCAAGAAATATGTGAAATACCAAATAGATTTTGATATTATTAATAGTTGTTTACACATCATGCCGTCTTCTTCTTCACCTTCTACAGACATTTTATTGTTGTTTTGATGCAAGTCATGCATAAATGAATTTTCCATTGTGTTTGACTTATGAAATATTGCATTTAATATAGCCATGATTGGGCATGAATAAGTTAATAGGAAAAACAGGTTGAAGATCACACGATAGAGAGGGAAATGCTGAATATTCATGTGAAATACATTTAACTCATATGTTTGTGATTATTATGAATGACTTTGAATAGTCAATGCATTTTTTCCCTCTTTTGCATAAATTTCTATTAAAAATTTTCATTTTATGTCTCAAGAGTGTCAATTAATGAATTTTTATTTTAATTTTTTAATGAAATTTTTATTCAAGAGCGCAATAATTGTGCTTGAACTGATTTAAACGGAATGTGTTGTGTTATTGATTTTAATTTTGATAAGTTATGAAATAGAAGAAGAAGCAAATAAATAAATTTAAATAAAAGAAAAAATATTTTAATTTTTTTATTTCATTCTTGAATAGTTTCAACTCCATAAATTTTGTCACTAGCTACAACTTCATTTTCAATTAAAATTTCTTTGTAAAAATTCAGAGGTTGGTTTCCATCTTCTTCATTTTGAATCAACGTCAAAAACTTGAACATCGAAATTGACTGGATCGTGTAGCATTTATAAAACAATGTTTGCGTATGAATCAAATCTTTTTGAGGCTGGAGTGCCCAAATGAAGATGCAACGGTTGTTTTGTATTCACAAATTTAAAATTTTTGAATGCACTCTGAAAATAAAGTTGAAAATTTTCAAAATTTGTTTGTCATCACGCTAAATTCATACAAAAAGTAAACTTCATTGGTTTGTTCATGCAAACAAAAAAAGAAAAGTTAGAGAGACTTCAAAGAATTTTTTCTAGAAACAATGTAACATAATTTTTAAAATTAGGTAGCTGCAAGCGCGTGCCTTTCAAATTTAGAGACAGAGTTGGAAATCTGTTAAAAACTGTTAACAGATGAATCTGTTGACAGACAAAATCTTTTAACAGAAAAAAACTGTTAACTTTTAACAGATGCAATCTGTTAACAGATTTTCCTGTGACAAAACAGAATTTTTCAAAATCTACGACAGTTTCTGTTAACAGATTTCTGTTTTTTAAACCCTGTTTGGAGAATTAACGATCAATTGGACTCCTTATGATTTTTTGAATCTTGAATTGTAGTGCAAATAGATGATAAAGATGAATGGAATGAAATCATACACTTGAGATCTTACTTATTATGGTTTCTTTATATTCATTTTCTTCTATCAAATTTTGAACATTCATCTCGTAAAATATATGATTAAACTTTCATCAAAGGCTTCTACGATTGCTTAATTAAGAAAAAAAATCTTATTAATTATCACTGATTAAAAAAAGTGATAAGGGAGCGTGCCGATAACATAAGATGATTAAGAAAAAGTCGATAATAAAATGAGACAGATTGATGGCAAGAGCTCAACAAGAGCTGCTTATTAAGTTGCATATTGTGAATTCCACTCAAACTTTGAGTGATTTTTAAGCATCATTGACAAATTTCCTGTCTCAAAAATTATTTATTTACCTAATAATGACTTCCTCAAAATTTGATAAAGTGCAAAATTCTTGATTATATGATAAAATCATTATCATTAGTTGTGAGAAGAATGTTAAGCAATAAAAAAGTTAATTCAAGCCGGCTAAAAGCGTTTTTTGCTAATAATCTCGCCAATATTTACATTTATTTTCGTCACACTCGCATAACATCGATTGAATCTCACAACAATAGAACGATTTGGCTTAATTAATGAGCTGGACATTATTTGTATTGTCTAATTCTAATTTCTATGCATGAAAAATATTTTACAGGTTTTTAAATGTTGTGTTAACAAAAGAGATGATTTCAGCATAGCTTAGGTCATTAATAACGACAATCGACTGCCGGTGGTGAGCTCGAGTTCACGACACAAATCTTTAACTTCGCTCTTATGATTATTCATTTGATAGTTTTATATTTCAATACGACAATCTGATCTGCATATCAATTCCGTCCAACATTGTTGTTATGAAAATGTCTGCTCGCAAAAAATCTCTATCTCTGCCTTTTTATCATCAAATACATTTCGCTGTTTTTGGGACGTTAATAAATAAATCTCTTCGTTTCATATTGTGGTCGCGATGAGTGTATTCACACAGTTCACCTATATTTAACGGTTTATTAAAATGACACAAACGAAAGAAACCGCGAGCGAGCGAGGATTGCAAAACAAAAAAAAATTGTGCGCGCGGACGTATAAAATTAATAGAGCGCTATTTTAATGATTATTGTTATGATTATGACGATGATAATGGAAGAGTTTATGCAAAATCTACATAATGAAGAAAACTTTCAAAAGTTTGGGTTTAGAGGTGAAAAGGCGACAATTTTGAAATTTACAATCAAATAAATTTAAGTTGAATAACAAAAGCTATGACTGAGCTTCTTATTTTTCACATTTTCGCCTTCAATCTAATTTAATTTGGTTGTGCATTTGGGATCATTCTTCTTCTTTATTTCCTGCAATAATTCTCAATTATCATGCAAATTTTCAAAACACACAACGAAGGTGAGATATCTCATATAATTCTGATAATTCCAAATATTGATAGACTCACCCACTTAATTGCTATTCTTTTCACTGTCATAGTCACCACAAATTGACTATTTTTATTCATTTGATGACATTTCCAAATATTTCATTCGAAGATGATGCGAAATAAATGTCTTTTTATAGTTTTTAATTACTAACTTATATTTTTCTCTCTATAGACGATTTCATAACGATTCATGTTTATGCATATGTCAACCTAAAAATTTTATCATCTGGTGAAAGACGAGAAAGAAGAAATGCAAATTTTTTTTCTCTCTCACTCACTCATCTTTTCGTTTAAAATAATTTTCGCGAATTTATATTTTGATAATGCATAACATCCATTAGCTCCATCAGATAAAATGTGAAGATATATTTTCTACCGACACATAAAACTAAAGGAAATGATTAGACAACATCAATGCAATATATCACATTTTTTTGACTTATAATTATCCAAATAGTGTTGTAACTTACTTTTTATTAATTGGCTATTTACAGTTTAATAATAATAATAATAATAATAAATTTGAGACTTTATTGACTGCTATATGATAACATTTACCAAGGTTTGATAATATTATAGATTTTAACCCTTTATCTTTTTGATGTTTCAGTTAGTTGTATTGGAATTTTATAGTTTAAAAATTCTTTTGCTAAAATTTTTATATAGAACCAAAATTAAAATTAAAAAAGTTTTTTAAGTTTTAAATTTCCGTTAACTTTTAATTTCAAAAATTTTGTTTCGAAATTTTGGAAAATGTTTTCGAAAATTATTTTTGCAAAAAATTTCTTTTGCTAAAAACTTTTAAGTGAAATATTTTGATTTCAAATCTTTTTGGAAAAGTATTATTATATTAAATATTAAAGAAGTGATCAATATTTACCTTAAAACATTACTTTATTTACCTTATAAAAGCATCTAGAATTTTTAATTTTAACGCATTTTCTTATATTAAAATGTTTTCGAAAAATTGCTGAAATTTTTCGAAGTTCTCTAATTGTCGAATGAAATCACAAAGTTTTTACTAATTTCACAAATAATCAATTACAGAACTATTGGAATTGAAAATTAATGTTTAACAGAAGTAAAAGAAAGTGTTTTCAGTTTATAAATATAAATTTTATAAAAACAAAATTTATTTGCTTTTTATAGACATTAACAAACTATCTAAATATTGATTTGTGTAATAAATGCATAACTGCATCATTTGACACAGCCCAGTAAAAATCATACCTCTCCTCTTTTATTAACTCACCGCTCTTTACTCATTTGCAATTCATCTCCTGCTGCTTTTGAATTAATTCAACGATGCAGTTTGTTGTCACGCCATTTCAATTCATTTTCAAATATTAAATCACTCGCACAACAACAAAAAAAAAAGATGAAAAATTTTCACGCGTAAAACATAAATTTGATTTCATGAAAATTAATTTGCTATTTAATTAAGCCAGAAAAAAAAATTTAATTAGTTGAGAGAAACTTTCAAGATTTCATAATCAATGATTAAAAAGGAGCTTGTATCGCTCAATTAAGTTGTAAATTTTACATAGAGGGCAAGGCTTTTAATTTCATTTCATTTCTTTCGATCTAAATAACCCAAAAATAAAAACATATCAAGGTTTAACTTATTTTTCGACCTTAATAACAATCACATGAAGATTCCTAAGAGTGAAATGAGTGAGACATAAACACCTTGAAATCATCTCCCTAGAGTCCGAGTTAAACATCCATTTGGATTAAATTCACTCAATAAAAAAAAAACTCCATTGAAAATGTCTAAGATGTAGACAAAAAATTCAATTAATAATCGAGCGCATGAACAAAAAGAGTGTTTAAGCCGCGAATAATTTTTGCGCGAACAATGATGATAGTGTATGTGCTATGGAATGTAGATTTGTAGTGTTAATCAGTGTCATATCGATCCATGAAGGATCTTTATTTATAATCAAAGAAAGAGTTTTTATTTTTTTGCACAAACACAAAGCATTCTTCACACTCTCTGCGGAAGATACAGTGCTTGAGTGTATTTTTTTATTCACTGCCACTACTGCTTATGTCTGCTGCCTCCACATATCAATAGTTGCAGATATTGTGCGTTCGAAGATGAGAGAGGAAAAAAGGTAAAATATTTTTTTTCGTTGTCAGTTTCTTGAGATTGCTCGTTCGGTTAAGACACGTTTTAAAACTTAAGATCTTTAAATAAAAAATCTTTGCAGTTGTTCGTGGATATTTTTTGTAGTGTATCTTTTGTGATATGATTTTTCTATCTACAAAATTAATTGAAAAAAATTCTTTAGTTTTTGGCGACAGTAAAGTGAATTGAAGAAAAACCTTGATATTTTACAATTCAATTGAAATCCTTAACATTCATATAATATAAAATAATAACAGTATTAAGATTAAATTGACATATAACACACACTCAAGAAATTAATAAAAACGAACGAAGGAGAGACAGAAAAGTTACCGAAAATGAAACTGAAAGTGATATTGTTGGTGAGTAGACAGAAGACGAGAAAAGATAAATTCCATTTTCGTTGTGCAAATAAAACATAAATAAAATTAAATTTATAGTTCAATAGCTTGAGGTGTGGAAACTTCAAGTTAGATTTTTATGAGAAAAATTTAAATTTTATTAAAAACTTGAAAAATTGTCACAGAACGATTGAAACGAATTATATTTTTGATTGAAGGATTTTCTAATTAAAAGAAACCAGTTTACCTGAACTTAAAAAGTTGTCGGTTACTTTTTTCAGATTTGAATTTGAACGCGTTTTATTGCAAAAATTTTAGCATTTCATTGTGTGAAACAGAAATTGTGCACAGATTTTGTCACAGATTTCCAATTCTGGAGAAAAACACGCTAAAATTTAAATTTTCTTCTTTTTGAATATTTCTCGTTTTTTCAAAATGACAATTTTCATAATAAACTTTGTAACATATATTTAAGGGAAGCAAAAATGAGCGGCAATTCAAATTAAGACAAGTAACGATTAGTTCAGATTTCTTGAAAAAGAAAGAAATATTTGCAGAGAAATTTAAAATTTCAAATTATTCTAAACAGAAATTCCTGACAAATAAAGTTTATAAGTGAGAAGTGAATAGGCTTTTTCCTTTCGGGAATGTTCCTGAGAATTCCCGTTCCTGATCACTCATTCTCGTTCCCGTTCCCGCAAAACTAAGTTCCCGGTAATTGGAAGAAGTCTAGAAGTGACAACTTAGTCTTTTTTGAGTCTTTACAGTTTAACTAAAAAACTGACTTCTGGTTAGTACATTGACTTTGACTGTTCTTTATTGAAAAATTTTACTTACAAATTTTCTTTTGAATACTACTTTCTTCTAACTCGCAAAATTTTAAAAGAATTAGCAAATTTGAGCACTGTGCAACTAAGCAATTAAGCACTAGTTTTTCATTTGACTGTTACAAATAATTCATAATTAAATTTTCATTACAATTTTTCAATTGTTCTCTAATTATTAAATATATTTAAAAGAAGTAAAAATAAATTTTTCAAGAGATTCATAATTAGAAAAAAAGAAAAATTAACACTAAAATAGTTTTCAATCCTTGATATTTCTAATGATAATGACCATCATTCTTTATGAACAAAAATAGAAGTTTCTCTGAATTTACGATATGTGTTGTGCAAATATAGAATTTTGACCAAATAATGATTGAACAAACAAAACTCAACTTCTTCATTTTTTTCTCTGTTTCTCTCTTTTTTTATTGAAAAAGTATTATATTACTACTAATAAATCTTTCCCTGTTCGATTACTACCACGATCATCATCATCATTTTCATTTGTTTGTCGATTTAAAATGTTGTAAAAAAAGAGTTTTATTTCTGATATTAAACATCTTTTTAATGATGTCACACAAAAATTTAATTCCTCTCGCATAATGATGTGCAAGTTTAGAAATGAAGCAGCTTAATCGTGACGAGGTCAAAAATCAATCAAATGAATTACAAATTTTTTTTTATGATAATGATATTAAGTGGAGAGAGAGACAGCAAGTCGTAGAAGCTTGAAAATTTATGAAGTTTAGACAGATCACATTTTATTGACTCATGAATGAAAATTTCTTTGACTCTAAAATGCTTAATGATTGCAAACAACAATGCTGCGAATATTTTTTATTTCTTTATATTTTACAATCGCGCTCACCTTCATCGACTGCCACGGATTTATTTAAATTCATTCTCGCTATTAATATTGTTGATGTGGTGAGGAAAAATGCATCACTATTTGACTCAATGACTTTCTGTCATCAATAATTCATTGAATAACATTGTTGAAAATCTCTCTCTGATTTGTATAAATTGCATATGAGTGCTGAATTTCATTTAAATGAGATGCAAATGCTTCAATTAGCACATTCATGTGATTATGTAATTGCTTAGGGGTGTGTGATAGCTGTGAGATAAGAAAGGTGCGATCTTTAAAATGTCATAAATGATGAGAAAAACTTTAAATTGTTGCTAATTAAAGAATGAGAATTTGCCACGAATTATTTATTTTTCTCTACTATCATTGATCTTCAAAACAACATTCCCAAAAACAGAGTTAAAAGCTTTTATTTTTCTCAAAAAAATTCCTGTTAGTATAAATCTTCATGTAATGGGCTTTTAGGGTTTTTATTCTATCACAAAAAAACATTTGCCTCCCGGAACTAGTCCTAAAACTAGTATTAGAAAAGGTTGAAAATGTCAAAGAAAGACAGAACTAGAATATGCTAATGAATTAATCCAAAATTGAAAAAAAAAAACATTTAGCTTACACGATTTAAAAGCGTGCAAATTCGGGAAGATCCTCAACATTCTTGCATATAAATTTCACCACGCTGTTAATAACCTTCCGTTGCTCTTCGTTGAAGAAGCTTATAAGATGTTTTTTGTTTTTTTTTTATCGCAAAGGTTAATGAATGAAAACAATACTATTAGTTGCTTGTCATCATTTATTATCGGGCGACCAAATTGCCTCTTAAGAATATTATAGTGCGACTGAACTTGCTTCTCTCGAGGTCTACTTATAAATTGATTTTGATCATGTTTTTGTAAAATTATTTGTCACTATCAACAATATATGGATCATGTATTGTGCTTCATCTTCACTATGACAGAAACATGACATGTCTCTCTTTCTGCACGTTTTTGGCCAATTTAATTTGAATATTGTTTTGATGTCATACAAACCAGAATTCAAATTTTAAAACCTGCTCAGTATTTTATTTTCTTAATGCAATGACTCAAATCAAAGACCAATATTTGTGGAATTTTTTTCTTCTTTTTATCAAATGATCTTGTTTGACTTTTTTGTGATGTCATCAATTGACTATTTTTTTTATCAAATCAATTTAATCAGCAATAAAGGTGTGAAGAAGCTGTTTTTTTGAAATTTGACTTTTCCACTGCCCCGAAATGTATTCAAATTGTTTTGTAATGCTAATAGAACAGTCAAGTCAACCTTGAGCCTTTCATCATATATGCAAAAAAACAGAACACAAAGCACGCGATCTGCCGATCCTAGACTTCAAATCTATGTTTAATCCACATGTTTTCCTTTCATAACTCAACGCACACACATTTTTTTTAACCTTTCCGTGATTAATTGTCAACGTTCGTCTGCCTGCTTGCCCGCCTCTCTCGCTCTCTTTTAAGATCTCTCGTCATAAAGCACGCAGATATTTTATTTCTCTATTTTGGCGAGCACAAGAGGAGTGTAAATATCTTAAGACAATACATGACGTATACCTTTTTTTCTTCATCAACCGTGAGTGATTTGTGTTAGACACAGACAGCAGACGTTATTTTAAGATGAAATGTATTGATAAGTGTTCGCATATATAATTAATTTGTAAGAATCAGCTGCTTTTTTGGTACGACAAGTGTGAAAATGTTGTGATTTATGAGTAGATTGAACTGAGTTTATTGTTGTGTTAAAATGGTTGAGAAAGAAGATTGATTAATTGCTGTTGTCGATTGGAAATGTCGCTTATAATAAATTTAAAATGAATAAACATAAATTAATGATTTTTTGAATTCAAAATTTTGATTTCCTTTAAAAACTAAAGAAATAAATTGAAAAATGTTCTATAACAGCGCTTTCTATTTCTTTTAGTAGATATTTAATTACAAACTGCTAATTTACTCATTAAAAATTACAAAATCGAATTAAATAATTCTTTTGTTTATTTTCAAAATCAAAAACTTGTGAAAAATCAGGGAAATTCTACGCGGAAATAAATTTAAATTTTAACCGTTAAAATTCTTATCAAATATTTTAACTATTCAAGTAGATAATGAAATGAAATTGTTACATAAATTCCGCCTATACTTCATCAAATCGCTTGCGAAAATGTCTTTGTTAATTAAAATTCAATAAATCGAATATTTTTTCATATGTTTAACCTCTGCTACTTATCAATAGAGAGTATTATATGACCTATTATTTTCATCAAAAAGCCATAAATAACGGCAAAACTGAAATATCTCATAAATAAATATTGTTGCTAATTTCTCTCAAAATATTTTTATTCATAATCGACAAGAGCTTGCAAGGTATGAAATTCATAATCATAATCAATAAAATTGATTTGCCTCTACTCGAACTTCTCCAAAAAAAAAAACAGTTTTTGACAAAACGAAGTGGCTCGCGAAAACATCATTTGCACAAATTAAATTTTTTAAAAAATAACAATCAAACGTTATCTCGCGAGCGATTACGAAATTTTTTTCTTTTTAAGGTAGTAAAAATTAAAAGATGCACGAGATGAATTAACTCATTGATTTTTTTGTGTTATTAGCGTTACGCAAAATATATGTAAATGGTTGATAATTTGTTCGTGTGATGCGACTTTGTAGAGCTCTTCTCATGTGCAGTATGATGTTTCTAAAAACACCATTTGCATATTGAATTGGCGTAAAAAGATAAAATTTAAGAAAATTACTCGACGATTGCGAGGCGACAAATGTCTGTAAATTATGACTCATATATCTCCATGAATAAATTCACAGTCAATTTTGATTGCGTTGGTAGAGTAAATTATGGACAAAGAAGGAGAAAAACTTTTTATCAATTTAGAACAGTTTAAAACGTGCGTGTTTAAATTGAGACACTCTCGTAAATTAAATGTGACTTATACGAAAATCCTAAACGACCTTGCCATCATCATCTTCATTGTATTTGTGTGTGTCTGTTGAATATGCGTGCAACAACTTGTTTTCTTTTCTTTTATTTATCATTCTTCACTTATTCTTCGCATGTTGAGCTTTTGAGATAGTTAAGAGTTGCTCAATAAAATTTTTATTAATGCAAAACAGAAACTTTCCATATTTCTTTATTTCTTTACATCACACATTGTTCTTATGAATCTCTTCAAGGTTTCGTTTCAGCGAAAAGATGATTTTTGCTTTTTTTGCCTTTCACAATAAACGAAGAGCTCTGAATAAAGGTTATAATTATGTCATAAAATGCGAGCAAGAGTGACTTCAATACAATCTAAAAAGGAGTGTTTTATTGCGACAAATCAAATTTTGCAATAAAACTTTAAAGTTTACGGAAAACTCCCTGAAATGCTTTTTTTTTCTAACTCATAAAAACAATTTGCTGCTGGAAGATTATTATATGAAACTCATTTAAAAGTCATTCAAGTTTATCTAATAAATGTATCAAAAAGCAAGCAGGTCTTTATTTAAATTCATTCTAGTTCACTCAATTGGTAACAATTTTTTGTTTTGGTCACATTTCTTATATTGCATAATCTCATACTTGATGCGATTCATTCATAAAAAAAGTCAGAGAGACAGAGAGCAGGATCGTTAGTTTTTTAATCGTTTCTGATGAGGGTAAGACACTGAAATGAAGCATGAAATGATAATTTTTATCTTAAATTTGAACACAGTTTCTCATCTTCTCTGTAATTATCATCTGAGCGAGAAAAATGACTCTTTTATAATCTTCTTCCTTTAGAAATTCAAATTTATCTCCACGAGATATTTATTTTTTTAATTTGCGCAATTCACAAACGAAACTAGTTTATTGGAATGGCAGAAAAAGATTTTTATTCATTTTAGCTTCTTTTGGAATTTTTAAAAAATTCATCAAAATAACAAAAAATAGACAATTTTGAAGTGTTGATTTGATTCAAAGGTAAACTCTTTTTACCATATAAGTAGTTTAAAAGCTTTAAATTGTGATAAAAAGCTAAAAATAATTCAAATTAAAATTTTCATTTGTAAATTTTAAACAAAAAACATGAAGTTGAATGCAAATTTAATTTAAATTTGAAAATTCCGTTAAAATAGAAATTTTTAAAAAATGCGCTTCAACTTTATCAATCTTCCAAAATAAACATTTTTAAACTATTTTTTGAGTTATTGATTCAAGCATTTTATAGATTTGCAAAAGTTATTTATATTTTTTATTGATTGTCATTATACCTGCGTGTGTTAAAACATTAAGTTAGCCACATTGTCTCTTAGAATAACGATAGAATTTTATTATGATTGCCATCGAGATAGCAAGATTGAATTATGAATGATTTATAGATTTTGAATGTTTAAAGAAGGAAACGATGATGCAAAAAAAATGTGAGTCAATTTAGAGGAATTTTAGAAGGGACAAATATTTAATAATCGATTACAGAGATTAGCCGGAATTAGGAAACTATGGTGAGGTCGTTAATTAATACAAATTTGTTGAAGCTAATCGTTTTTTGAAGAAAAAAATGCTGATTGTGTGCTCAAACATGACTTCTTGTTTTTAATGAAAAGCAAGCATTTTTTTGTGGAATTGCGTGATGCGGCTTCTTCTTTTTCTTAAAATTTTTGTCATTTGACACTCGACAATTTTATTTGTAAATATGTGCACAAGTCACTTACTCAGTCACAGCCACTCGTGCGAATTCTTTTCCTTCTCTTTTTCGATGATAATTTTAATGATTTGCTATTGTTACATTCGATAATAAGGAAATGAAATAGC
The DNA here is from genome assembly GCA_014622435.1 of Polypedilum pembai. Classification (NCBI taxonomy): domain Eukaryota; kingdom Metazoa; phylum Arthropoda; class Insecta; order Diptera; family Chironomidae; genus Polypedilum; species Polypedilum pembai. The sequence goes on from JACWBX010004400.1 coordinate 59,798, forward strand.
ATCAGTTGATGACCTTCAATAAATTATTTATCACACAGTAAAAATATTCTTTTTTTGCAAAAAATTCCATCATCAGATACAGCTTATAATCCACTGTTGCTACGCAGCAATCGACAACGACAACGCAAAGTTGAATAAAGGCATAAAAATTGTCGACATTAATGAGAAGGATCGAACACAATATGATGAGAGAGGCTTAGATCAACGTGCATACAATTACGGTGCTGAGATTGATGAGAATGCACAATTTAATCATCAAACGCGTGGGCCTGATGGCGTCACTTATGGTTGCTATGGCTATCTTGATGAAGACGGGAGCCTTCAGGCAAAGCATTATATCGCCGACGCACGCGGTTTTCGACTACTTACAAACACAACTGACGCAGTTGAAGTTTTTCCCATTGCGTCAGAATCAAAGTAAGTTCAACAACTTACTTATAAAAAAAATTTCTTTCATCTCATATTTCAACATTTCACAGATCATTGAATCTCAAAAATGGCAAGCAATCGAGAGGCAAATTTACACAATTTAAAGATCTTTATTTTCCCAAAGGCTGTGGTAGTTTAGAATTTGAACTGCTTCAGAAAAATCACATTCGTCATCACTTATCACCGTTAGCACGCAGATTCAAATCAGTGCCTGACAATTTTTATAATGAAGATGAAATTATTCCATCAGCACAAACACTGAACGAGCAATTTGCAGTAGCACCAAATTCATTCAATAGTGGACGACCACGAACTGGAAATAGAAACGATGGATTCTACTATCCTGATTATTCTGGAAGGTAAACATTTCTTTTCTAAAATTTTCAGAAATAAATTTATTAATCTTTTTTTTTTATTTAGATATATTCATGATGATAGAGGAGCTTATATTCATGACAATCGTGGTCTGTATGTACATATCCCAGGACCTGATGGACCACCACCATTGCCATATATCCATGTTATAGGCAAGTATTAGTTTCGAAATAAACTTTGAATTTACCCTTTAAATGATTTTGCCAAAGGAAAGGATACTGGAGCAAATTTTCGCTACTTTTTGTCAGAGCCCGAAGTCGACTATGAAATTATATGCTAAGTCAACTAAATTTAGTCGACTTACGTACAAATTTTTAGTCAACTTCGGCCTCTGCTTTTTATATGAGAAAAATCTTTTGAATAGCGGAAAAACTTTATAATTCACTTGAAGTTTGTTCTTACTTATTCATGTTTTATAACAATTATTGTACAAAACACTTTTAACAACTGAAATCTATCTTCTTAATTAACCTTTTCGTTTATGTACTTCGAATAATTCTAATTTTACATTAATTTCTTTTTTACTTTCATGAAAATTAAAGGACCATTTGGTAAGTTAAAATGTCTTGGTTATTTAAAATGTGAATGATAATTATTTTTTTTTAAATTTCTCAGGACCTGATGGTGAGTGAAACTTTTAAATTAGCAAAATGAAAAATTTAAATGATTGAAAATTCAAAAATTTAGGACCTGCTGGAGGATTTGGACCAGGAGGTAAAAAATAAATTTTATTCTGGTTTATTATACAACACTAAAATTTTAATTTTCTTTTTTAATTTCATATTATTCAGGCCCAGGAGGTAAGATTAATTTTAAATTAAAGAAATTTTATTTGGTTTATATGATTTCTATTTCCATTATAATTTAGGACCAGGAGGTATGAAAACTTTTCATTTAGTGTTTATCAATTTCGATTTTAATCAATCTTTTCTTCTTCAAACAAATTTTGAATCTCAGGACCAAAAGGTAAGAATAAAAATCACTTATAAAGCTAAAAATTTGTTGAAAGCATTGTAAAATGTTTCTAAATGGAAATAACTTATAACAAGAAATTTTATAGTCAATAGATAGTCAAAAGAATGTTTTTTGAAGTACTTTTTGTTGAACTTTTCTAATAGTTGAACTATTTTTTCGACTTTATCAACATCTGATTTTAACATTTTGTACTATTATGTACTATTTTACGTCATATTTAGTATTTTGCATAAGTTATTTACCTTTGAATGTTTTATAAAGTTATAACAAAATGTTTAAAAATACAATCTTTTCATAATGATTTCTAAAAACTTTCAAATGAAATCATCATAAAAGATGACATTTTCATGCACTTTTAAGTCTTTAATAAAGATAATAATTTTTTTATTATTGCTCTTCTCTTCTTTTTTCTTTCAAGGTCCACCAGGTAAGTTGTTCTTTAATAAAAATGACTTTTACTTTCATTCTTCTTTCTTATAAAGCCATTTAAAATTCACCGCACGTGTAATCTTTCGGATTTTTAAGCTCATTATTTCTTATGACTCATTATTTGTTCCAATTGTCTCTCATTCATGACTTACTCCTCTTTTTTTAAGTTTATCAATATTTACTTCTCATTAAAATATACTCAAAAATGAGAAAAAATTCCAATCCATGAAATCACCAGCGAATGAACTTTTTCGGCAGCTCATTTTTTTGCATAAATAAGCTTTAATTAAGAGAGAGGCGTTAATGTGCACGACGATCGAAAGCAAGTGTTGTCTTTCTGATTAATGAAATGTTTGCACACATATTAGGTGATGTTGCATAAATATAAAGTTCACTGCAGACAATGAGTTGTGGGCGATAAAAACTTTTGTAATCTCTTTAATATGAAATTTAAATTGTAAACGCCAACGTTTAAAAAACTTTCGCATTTCTAAATATATCTAATTAGCAAATAAATCTCGTTAGATAATTAAATGATTTAAAAATTTGTGAATTTTAAATGGCCTGTGAAAACTTTTTTTGGGCAAATTTTTTATTAATGAATTTTTTTTGTTTCTTTTCATATAATTTTTTGAATAGGCCCACCAGGTTAGTTATAATAATAAAAATTATCATTCAAAATTTCTTAATCTTATTTTCTTTTTCATTCTCAGGACCACCAGGGTAATTTAAAAGCTTAAATTAAAATTTTATCACAATATTTAATTTAAAATTTCTTCCTTTCAATGTGCTTTCATAACACAGACCACCAGGTGAGTCTTTGAGAAATTTTTGATAAATAAATACAAATAAATTATTTCTGAATTTCTGCAAGGTGAAAACACTCCGATGATTTGGTGATCTTTAAGATTATTGCGATTTTAGCATTTCCTGAGAAAATTGAATTTTCTTAAAAAACTCGATTAATGATTTTCTATAAAATTATCATTTTACAAAAGAATTAAAAAATTTTTTGAAAATTTTGTCAATAATTTAAGTTTATAATTGCAATTTGCAAAATTAGACATTTTTGAATAAAATTCATTCAAAATCTATAAGTTCAAATCAAGAAATAATAGAATACTTCAATCCGTGATTTAACCGTTAAAATTCAAATTTAGGGCATTGTCCAATGTGACAAAATATTCCCTGAACTGCGTTTTTGATAAAAATTTTTAAGAAAATTCATTTACTAAAAACCAGAAGTTTCTAGCTGTTTTTTACAAAATTGCGATCATTTGGGGTTTTTTGCGACTGATCGAAGTGTTTTCACTTTGTTGTTCATGTTAAAAACATTAAAATAAATTACTAATGTTTCTCTAAATTGTCTTCTATTTCTAGGACCACCAGGGTGAGAAATTTCTTAAAATAAATCTAAATCAAAACTAACTAATTTTGAATTTTATTTGAAATGTAGACCGCCAGGGTAAGGTTTTTTAACAGAATAATTTTGATAATTACGCTTTCGTATTTTCTAACAATAATCTTCGATGCAATTCAAAATAGACCACCTGGGTAAGTTTTAAATTTTTTCTTTTTCATTTCTTTATTTAAAATTTTTTTCACATTTTAGACCATATGGACCAACTAGACCAGGGTAAGTTCTAGAAAAATTTAAAAAATTATCAGAAAAGAATTTTAATAATTTTATTTCTCAACAATTAGGCCACCAGGACCACCAGGGTAAAATAATATTTTTTAGTTAAATTAAAAGAAATAAAAACGATAGCAAAATGTTTGCCACTGTTTGTCATTTTTTCACCATATCCATACGCTCGGCTACAAATATATATATGAAAATAATTATTTTTCTTAATTTTCTTAATCTTCCAACAAAAAATTAGACCACCTGGGTAAGAACTTGAAAATTTTTGAAATTTTCTGTCATTAAATACAATATTTTTTAAATCTTTTTTATAGCCCTCCAGGACCTCAAAGACCAGGGTAAATATCTTTTTTATATTTTCAAAATTCAACAGAAATAAATTAATATTTATTTTTCATTAAATTAGACCACCGGGTCCACCAGGGTTTGTATTTAATTTTCAATATACTTGAACTGATTTTTCATCATCGATTTATCATTTTATCAGACCGCCAGGACCACAAAGACCAGGGTGAGTATATAAATAAAAAAGTTTATTGCAGTGTTGTTATCGTAGATGTCTACAATCTTTATCTACGTGTAGATGGAAAATAATTCTCTACGGTCTACAATTTTTTTCTACGAAGATAATGATCGCCTACGTAGATGTAGACGTTTACGATAACAACACTAGTTCGTTGCATACTGTTTGCGAAATGATTATTAAATTAAAAACTATTTGCAAATGATATGAAAAATTTCAAATTTGTCCTAAAAATTATATAAAAAAGTTAAATTTCAAATTTTTGGTAATTTCAGCTATCCCGGACCACAAAGACCAGCGTATGTACATACTTTAATTCTAAAAAATTTAAAATGATTAATAAAAAATTAAAAATTTCAATTGTAGAATTCCAGGGTAAATATTGCGTGCAAAAGAGTGTTTAAAGAAACCTCAAACACTCTTTGTGTTAATGAACATCAATTTTTATTAACATAATTTTCTTTTATAAACCATGATCACACACAATACACATAATAGACCTCCAGGTGAGATTTTTTTTTGTTGTTTCTGATGAAGCTTTTTTACACATTTATGAAATATAATAATAATAACGACGTATCAAAATAATAAAGAAGAGATTTTAGAAAGATTAATATTTTATTAAGTCATAACTCTCTCACTCGTACAAGATTAGTGCCATATTGAATTTGAGTTGAGTAGAAAAAAAAAGGCTTTTCCATTCATAAAATATTCAAATAATGCTTTAAACATTCATTCGCTTGTTAAAAATGATCGTATCAAATTTTGCGCTGTCATAATGCCAATTTCATTTATTCATCAACTAATCAATTACTCATGATCATTAGGCCCGCCAGCTCCCGGACCAAATAATCAATTTAAAGAGACGGCAACTTCACGATATAATTATCAACCGCCACAATCAACTTCAGCAGCAGCACAATCACCAGCAGGTTTGTCGAATAGTTTTTTGTCGAACAACTGCATGTCTTGATGTTATCTTTTTTGAATTGTGACTAAGAAAACTGAACATCCAAGATGATGGAAATGATAAAAGAAGAAAAATAAAACTTGTTGGTAGTCGAATAGTTTTGCATGTTATCTCATCACTCTGTGTGTTACAAAAAGGGTCTTTGAACATTTAATTATAGCACATCAATCAATGTTTTATCGCTATGTAATCATTATGTTTGGGTTTCAATTTACATACAAAATTAACATCATTTTAAGGCAAAGAAACTTTGATTATTTTTATTTTTCGTTATAAAACTCAGGTGTGGACACATAAAAAAAAGAACAAGAAGAAGTAGAAGAAGATCAACAAGTTGTTCTATTTTCGCTCTTTTTTGTTCTTTATTGATCTTTTTTGCTCTTTTTTGTGTTTGCACATCAGGACTTTAAGAATATAATCTAGATAAATTAGTGTCAAAGTACAATAAAGTGCAGCAAAGAGCAACGTGTGTCTACGAGTTTGAGTTTGGTTACTTTAATGAGTGTTTGCGAAAATTTAGTTTGAAACTAATTTTGAAATATTTCTAAGTTTGTAATTTTAAATTCTTCTTTATTTATCTTTTTACTTTGAAGCAAATAATCCAAGGACCTGAGAACTCTTTGAACTGATGCAAACATTTGGTTTTTCTTTCATTTTTCAACAAGTTTCAAAGGGTTTTCAGACCTTGAATTATTCTATTAAACAGTTAGTAAAAGAAATTTGATATAAAGACCAGAGCCCGAAGTCTTCGACTAAATTTAGTCGACTTAGCATATAATTTTTTAGTTGACTTCGGGCTCTGATAAAGACTCTTCAGTTCAAACTAAACATTTCTAAATCAAAATAGTAAATAATCAAAGTTTCACTGCCTTAATTCTCACATAAAATATTCACTAAATTTTGTCAATCATTTTGCATGTTTTGTCATATGTTTAGACACGTGAAATTAATCCCTTTGCATGTTATTCATAAGAAAATTAATCATTCATTTGTTTAGAATTAAGATTCTTGCATGAATAGCTCAACGGATGAGAATAATTATTACACGCTAATTAGCAAATGAATTTTTTTATCTCACGTCATACAGTGCCAACACGACCGAATAATGTGAAACCAACGAAACCGTCAACAAAGACTGGATATTTCTACACAACGACGCCGTCATCGTCAAGGACATATTTGCCGCCTATTGGCTCTGCGAAACGTCAACAAGACTACTTTGGAGCACCGCCAGTTAAGAAATAAATCGAGTGCAAAGATTTTTTTAATCTAATTTCGCTGCCATTTTGATATAAAACTAATTCTTTTGAGATAGAAAGCGACGAGGTTGAGAGATAATTGATAATTTTTCAATTATGAGAGCTGAATTGATGAACATTTAAATTTAGTTTTTTTTAATATTTGAGATTTTTTGGACGTTTTTTTCCACTCTAATTTCATAAATTCAACTCTCTTAGTTGGGGTGTAAATAAAGCTTAAATTTCAACCTCTTTATCATCACATAAAAATTTATATTTGCCACTTTGAGTCGCTAAAAAAATTTTTTATACTCTTAAAAGCTTCTAATTAAGTAATGAATTTTTGATTTAAATATTAAACAATAAAAAATGAAGATAATTGAAACGATTGAAACAAAATAATTCATATCTTTTTTCTTTAATTTTCAGTGTTTAAATGTTAACATAGTAAAATTGCAAAGGTGTGATAGTTTCGATCAAAAGGAAGAACAAGTAGATCAATCTCGACGTCCTGCTAGTCGTAGATTATAGCGCATTTTTGCCTTGACAGATCACTATGTTTGGCGACATATTTCAAATTTTTTCGCCTAACACTTGTTAGTGAAAAGTTTGTCAATAATGTTGTTCTTCAGAATACAACAAGATTGATATTAATACAAAAAATTTTAGGTTATCGATTTATGCTTTGAAACTTTTTAAACCATTTGTTTTACATCTATGTTTGAGGGTGTTATGTCTAAAAAATCAATTCTGACATGTTTTATTTATGTTTTATGACATTAGGCAACTTTTTGTTCAACATCCTGCCGAACCACCATGCACTGCCATTGACCGGCATGCATTGACTCGAATCCAAAATATTTTATTTTCATCGTATTCTACGCTTTAGGACCTTTCCAACGATATGCTATACTCATATGTTTGAAAAATTTCGAAATTTTCGAAGTTCATGCTCTTGTGTCTGAAGTGCATGGTCTAGACCAGAGTCCGAAACCGTTTTTCGACTAACTAAAATTCAACTAATTTTTAGTCGATTAAGAATAAAACACTAATCGACTAAATTTTAGTTGTTTTTTAGTTGAAAATTTTAACCGACTAAAATTTAGTTAGTCGACTTTAACCGACTAAAATCAATTTTAGTCGACTAA
>JACWBX010004401.1:16521-37510 GCA_014622435.1 Polypedilum pembai
TAAGAAATTTTTCAAAACTTTTTTTTGTTTTGGTCTTTCTACACTTTCTACACTTTTTCTCCTTTTTCGATTTTTCTTCCTTTTCTATATTTATACAAAAATCAAAGAATTATCACGCCTTGCACAAATAATCAAAAGTTTTCTAATTTAATTTCAAAGTTTCAATTCAAATAGATAGAAATTGACTAAGTTTATTAAAAGTAGACAATATTAATGAAATAACAAGTTTTCTTGATATTTTCATATAAAATTTCTAAATATCAATTTTTAAACTGTTACTTGTATTAAAAAATCCTACCCCTTGAAGCTTATAATATGAAACATTTATTTAATTAAAAAATTGTTTCCTTCTTTCTTTTACTAAATTTGTCAGTTCAATTTTTGATTATTTGTTTTATTTTCATACTTTCAATTCTTTAAAAACTTAGTGTAAAATTTTCTGCAAGTATTGCTCAAAACCTCAATACTTTTAAACTTAAAACTTTACGATCTTTTATTTTTCACACAACTGTGGTAACGAAAACTAAAAGTACTGAAAAATACTTCAAGAACAAAAGAAAATTTATTGGCGTATAATTTTTAATTTACGACATCAATTAGTGAAAAATTAAAAAAGAGAGAGAACTTTTTTTACGATCAATTATCAATAAATTTATTTTGTAAAAAAAGGTCAGTTTTAAAGAGCAACTGAGAGAAGTTTAAGAAAAAAAATACCGTAAATTTTGAGATGAAAAAGTTTCCGATGTAAGTTTTTGAATGTTATGTAACTTTTAGAAATTTGTTTGGGAGTTTGAGATTAAATAATAATCCCGTCGTGAACACACAAAGATAAAGTAAGAAAGCAGAGTTGTTAATCTACTGGTCCGTAGTCAGTAGTCAAAAGCTACAAAGTAGATTTTATTTTTACAACTCTGCAAGAAAGATCAAATAAAGATCAACAAATTGCTCTTTTTCGCATGAATTGGGAATTATAGCTAACTAAATTAGTGTCAAAGTACAAAAGAAAGCAACATGTGTCTACGCCTGTATAATAATCCATACAAAAAAAATTATTTTTTGACAATCAAAAAAATAAAATTTAGTATGTGTAAAATACGGCGATGGCGGTAAAAAAATTATCCGATCGGGCTGAAATTTTTCATAAATACGTCGATAATTATGTCAAATCGAATTGCATCATTAGTTTTTATTGTCGACCTCCAGTTTGGTCGTTCTGGAAAGTGGGTGATTAGACCTTTTTATCTGTTACATTATCGCCCAAAAACCTTTAATATTTTGAAGTTTAAAATGTGATTTAAAATAAGTTAAAATTTTTTCTATTCTTTTTATTTTTCTTAATATTTTCGTGGACAAAATGTAATTTTCAGTTTTAAAGAAAAACTAAACACAGCTTTAACACTTAAAAGAGTTTTACAACAATTTCCTAAGCTCTTTAAAAAAGAGTTTAGAACAAATTTTTTGTTTTCAAATAATCAAAAACAAATTTTCAATAAATTCCAACATGTTTCTTCAGAAAAAAATTTTGCATGCAATGAACACTAACAACAAAATCTCATAAATTTCAACCATTTACAAGTAGAATGCAAGAAAAGGCATTCACAGCAGCAAATGATTCATTCTCTGATTTTCTTTCTTCATCCAGAGCTTCAGAGAGGAAAAATCTTAGATATAAATTTTCTTCTAGATTTTCTTTAAAAACCCTGAAATGATTTTACACAATGAAAATGAATTATAATGATCTACTTCCTACAAAATGAATTTATCATGCATGCATGCACAACATAATGCTCTCTTTTATGCATAAAAATGAATTGCAAAAGTGTGATGCTTATTTGCTGTTTGCTCTTTTATACACTTGAACATTCCAAACAGAAATGATTGTGCAGAAAGTGTTGAAAATTTATTGATGTTTGTCGTAACGACTTTTGTGCTTCTTACTGCTGCTTTTACTGCTTTTTTAATGCATTCATAAATATTGAAAAAAGCAATTTTCAAGAGTTTGGTGTTGAAAAGTTCAAAATAGTTTTTTTTCATTTTGCCATTTTTATGTTTGTTTTTAAGATATAACTTAGAAAAATTACTTGTTGATGTTTTTAGATAAAATTTTTTAGTTTAAAGATGTGACAGTTTCTTTTAATATAGAAATATTTACATTTATTATCAATTTATATTTAGAACTAAAGTTCCTATGATTTTCAGAGTTAAACTACAAAACACAATTTTAATTTTGAACACAGTATCAGATAAACTCTATAATTTAACAAGTGAACAATTTTTGATAATTTCTTATGAAATTTCTGGGTTTCAATTTTTAGTCAGTTTTTGTTATCAAAAAATTATTTGTACCTAAAATATGACTTTATCAATATCAGCAAAGCCAGAAACGTAATTATTTTTGTTTATATTTTTGATTTTTGTTATAATCTTGAATTTGAAGGACGAACCATCACGATTATAGACTAATCCTTAGTCTTTATGACTAAACAAGTGCAGATGCACTGATATTTCAGCCAAAATAATTAAAATCAAAAGAATTCTCAGGCCTTTGATATCAGCTCGATGAAATCATAAGACGACTTTATTTAAGAGCTCTTACAAAGTTTATTAGGAGTTTATTGAAAGATTTACACTCGCGACAATGAAGAAAAGTTTCACTCTTTTTAAAACAATCGTTCTTATGGTAGCTGAGAGCGGAAAGAACTAGAATCGTGCTCGGACTCGCCTTTATAATCGATTCGAAATGGCTGAACTAATTATCTAATTCAAACTATTTAAGCAGTTACAAATAAAAACTCCCTCTCTAAGCGACAATTAATTTTCTTGAAGTTTGCTAAGCCTAAAAAATCACAAAAGCCTTTAAAAAATAATTTAAATTAACTTTTACTTTAAACTAACTCAAAAATTACCTTCATATGTTAAAAAATACATTAACTCAACATAATTTTGATTTTCTTTTCACCTCACATACATAAACATTCAGCAGAATGATAAAGCATGTACCGTAAAATGGGAGATAATGACTAAATGAAGCGAAAGGCAAGAAACTCGCTGAGACATGATGTGAAAGTGAATGATGTGAGTGTATGTGATGATTGAATTGATAATGACAGCGATAAAAGAGCGCGCTGTAAATAATCGAGTGTGTGAGAGAAAAAAGAAAATGTGATGTGTGTACTTAAGGATGTTGTTGAAATTGATGATGAAGAAAAAGAAGTAAAAAAGGTGCAAAATACTTTGAAAGTATGTGAATTAAATTCTAAATGCAAGAAAGAAAAATTAGCTTAGAAAAATTGTTTGTGAAGGTCAGTGATGAATTTCTTAAAATTTCAAATTTAGTCATATAAATTTTTAACTCATTAGAAATTTCAATCCATTTTTTAAAAGTTATAAATCAAAAAAGTTTTCTTTGCTTCATTTAATTTGATTAAAAAAGCTATCAAAAAGAAAAGTAATAGAGTGAAAAACTTGAAATAAATTTTCATCATCATTTGCCTCGCATACAAGAAAAGTTTTAGATTTTAATCAGTGCTAGACGTGAGTTGAAAACTTTCTAACTTTTTATTGTGCTCTTTTGAAAGTCTTCAACAAAGTAAAGGAAAATTCTTAAGAACTTGTCATATGTGATGAATTCAAATGATTTGTTTATTTAGGCAACAAATGAAATTCACTTTTGTTTATTTGAAAGTTAAAAAAATTGCAACTTTTGAGTTAAGACTGAATAAAGAACTATTTTATAAGCTATGAAAAAATATCAATTCTTCGACAAAATTCTTTCTTTTTATTTCAAGATCAATGCTTTTATATATTTTAAGAAAAAAAAGACTTTTCTTTTTACTGCAATTTCAAGGTTCATCCATCATGTAGTTGATGTCATATTTTCATTTAGCAAATAGAAATAAATTTTCTTTTCCATAAATGCTTATTTCTATTGAAAGAAATTTCTTTATCAATTTCTTTTTCCTTTTCTGTCATCATAAAAAGAAAAAGAGCTAAAAATACAGACACAGTCTGAAGATGATTAATGAACATTGAATTTACTGGAAATATATAAAAAAAGTTTTGAATATTTTTATTTGTACACGGAGAAAAATGTTTTTTAACTGGCATAAAATTTATCAAACTTCATTTGATTTATCAAATTTTTATAACACTTAAAACACTCTGTGCACTGCACCCAGAGTTTTTAAATGTTTTAAAAGTCTAAAAAAGTTTCTTTTTTAGGACTCATATCTATGCTTTACTGGCACAAATCTTACGCCAGTTAAAAATTTTTTTTCTTCGTAAATATCTAACATTTTGTAAATTTTTCTATACTTCAAAAAATCATTTTTGATTTCTTTATTAAAAAATTCTAAGAACTTAATTTTAATAATGATCACAAAGGAAAGTATAAAAGAGCATTAAGCCACTGACAAATACACACATAGCAAACAACTTCATCTTTGTCTTTCTTTGTGTTGCTATGAAAACTTGTATATAAGCCTTATGAACATCACGAGAGGAAAGCAGATAAAACAAACAAGAAAGTAACGAGGAAGAAAAAAGTTTTCTTTTGAAAGATCCAATTAAAACTTGTCAGACTTACACCGTGGCGTAGAAGAGAGTGAGAAAATAAAGTAAAGTTCAGTGAAAGTTATAAAAAAACTTTTTGCTGCTGGTGTTAAAAGAAAAAAACTGCAGCATGAAATTGAAATATTTCGAGAAAATTTTAATTAAAAGCTTTAACTCAATTTTATGTTTCTAAATAATTTCAATATTTTTAACCAATTATATTTTAAAATTTATTATTCTGTGACCAAACAACAATCATTAAAAACCAGAAATTTTGTGATAAAAAATTATCGAAAATTTCTTATTTTGTTAAGTAATTAAAAGTTTTAGTATTTTTTGATAAAATTCTCAGCCCTTGGTTTTTTTAAAATTGTTATTAAACTTCTTTAGAATTAAAACTTAATTTGCTTAATTAAATTGTCTGTAACCCTCAATAGGTCCCAATTTGTGCTCAATTAATAAAGATTAAAAGAACACAAATAACTGCAATTAATCAAAGATTCATAAAAAAATTCAATTTCCTTATACTAATCAGGAAAAGGATTTTGTTACTTGGAATTGATTGAAAAAAGGACGCCTACTCAATGTCTTACACAATTGCCTTTTTCATTTACATTTCCGATTGATTGATTGTTAGATTGATAAATTATTAAGAAGAAATGTAAAAAAGTAAATTAAAAAGGGGCAGCTGTTACTCGTGAAAAAAGATTTTGGGGTTTCTTTGTAAATTTTTTCTTGTTGATTGAAATTAAAAAAAAAAAAAAGAAACAAGCTAAATCTATTTCATAATAGAGTATTTTAGCGCATTTCAATAATTTGTAAAGTGTAATGGTTAAGCTGAATTTGAATACAAAAATTCTTAATCACTGCTTTCTTTCATATTATTAAAAGCTTTTGTAAAGAAATTTTTTATTTTACTTTCGATTGAACTGGCTATTTAGCCATGATACGCAAACAAATGTTAATATGTAAACAAACTGTTCATTGAAATTCAAAATTAAATTTTATTTTGATTATTACTTTTAATAATTACTGCAATATTGAGAAATTTTTAATTAGGCTTGTCTTGAATAAATTTATGTAATAAATGTAAATTTGAAGTTCTCTTAAAAATGCCTAATTTTGAGTATGATTTTTTCTTCAAAACGTCAGATTGAACAGAAGGTGCAAAAGCATTGAAAAATATTTGAAGTTCTCTTAAAAATGCCTAATTTTGAGTATGATTTTTTCTTCAAAAGCAAATTTAATCTCTTTTTTTGAAACCTTACTATAAAACCAAATTACCATTTGTAAAATATGTCAAGAAAAGTTTTCTTTAAATAGCAAAAGCTTGCTATTGGCAAAATAATTTTCATTCATCAATTTTTTCCATTTACCTTCTCAATTTACTTCATTTCCGTTCTTAATATCCGGATCAATTTTCTATTTCTGTATATTTCGTCCTTTTCTATTTTTTTGGTAAGGATTCAGCTTCATCTTAATTCATTCATGTTGCTTATAATATTTTTTGTTATTCAATGAAAAAAAAAAAATACGCAGACAAATCAAAGAAGAAAAAACCTTAAAGTTTTCTTTTTTATGACACCATGTGTGCTTCATACATCAACAGCATTAAAGAGTAAATATTATTGCTAATAAAAATGAATGAAAAAATATTCTCGAACACTTTATGTAATTTTTTTCATCATTTTCACTTACGTTGAATGATGTGTTTTTATGTTCATATCATAGCATCATGATTATGGTTGCTTTTTTATTATTATATAAGTAGTGTGAAAGTAATAAACTTTTAAGTGTTAAATGTGAATCTTGAAAATTTAGAGAACTTAAAAATTTTCATAAAAGCACTTCAAACTTTTTTTTATGAATACTTAAAATTAAAAATTAAATAAAAACATAAGGGTTAATATTCGAAAATGAGCAAAAAATTGTCGAAAGTACTCGGTCTATCTTCGAAATACTTTAGCGTATTTTTGTCGCACTGGTCAGTAATATTGCCGATTAAAAAATACAAGAATTTGTTTATGCTTCAAATTTACTTATTTAGAAAGAAAATAAGCAAAGAAAGAAATGATGAGGATTGCTTTGATCAACTGTGAGCAATAGATGATTTGTTTTTACTTTCATTTGCTCCCATTTAATCTTTTCAGTATTTCTAAACCTAGATATTGGTTGAAATTTTTCAAAAAAATTTAAACTTGATACAAAACGAAGAGCAAAAAGCAAAAAGAGTCAGTTTGAAGCAAGAAAAACTAAATTGGATCATCATATGTTTACACCTAAAAAACGCTGTCCTAGAAGACGAATAGAAGCAACAAGTTTATACAGAATATATACTTAGAATTTATAATTATACATCACTGTTATTTTTTAAACATTTAATTTAATTTAAAAAATGATTGAATTTATGAAGTTTGTTTTATAATGCTTTACTTGAACTAATAAATTGTTTTTTCAAGATATATAGCTGATTGAATTTCAAAATTAAAAAATGTAAAAGAGATTGTTTTCAGTGCAATTTTTTCTTAATATGAGTTAATTGTAAATTTTATATTACTTTGCTATGGCATTGAATTTTTAGGTGTAAAATACTCATTTGTAGAATTGTTAAACAAATAATACGCCTATTTTTAAATTTTTTGTTTTAAGGAATCAATGACATTTTTAGTAAAATATTTTTCTTCTCTTTAATGCTAAAGTTAATTTATATCAATTTATTTTCTCATATAAATATTTTTTCTTATCTCAAAAAAAAGTTTCAAACACTCTTCCATTCAAATGAATATGTTTAGCAAGCAAGCCTGTCATGACAGCCGTATGTGTCTTCTTTAAATTACCACGTTTCTCTAGTAAAGCATTCACTCCCATCTGTGTATTCACAACAACTTTGCAACGGGAAGAGTAAAAGAAAAAAATTGTAAACAACCGCATTAAATTTACATTTTACAAGATTTGACAGTCATGCTCGTTGCTTGCTGCTAATGCCTCCATCCTAAATGAGGCAAAATTTACATGAGAGATTACATGACGATGATGAGAAAACATTGATACGATATGGCATGAGTGTAAGATGCCTATTAAGAGTTACCATACACGCTAGTAAGGGTGACGAACTGAGACTGAGATATCATGTATGTTGCATTTGTATATTTTCTTTTCTAAACATGTTTATGTCTTTTTTTAATTAAAATATCAAAGCCTGTGAATTTTTTGATTTCATTTTGGTTATGATCGTTTAATCAACGAATTTCATTTTATTCTTTTAATTAAACTCAATTAAAGTTAAAAAAAAGAAATAAGCTTGCTTTAAGTTGATTATATTTAATTAAAATTCTAAGAAAAATCAAGTTAAATCAAAGAGTTCTCAGGCTTTGTACAAAAAAATTATTTTTTGCCTTTTTTCAATGGCGAAAGTGTGCAAATTTTGCTCTAATGTCCATCTCCTTGTTTTATTCCTTTTATTATACTTAATTAAAGCTATGAAAATTACATATTTTAAGCTGAATATGTTTTATTGAAGTTCTAAGAAAAACCCAAGAGTTCTCAAATCTTAAAATTTTACATTTCTTTCTCCTTAAATATGTGTATTAGTTTAAATTTAAGATCTTAAAACTTTAGTTTAGAATTCATTATGAAATTTTTGAAAGTTTTCAAAATTAAGAACAAACAATAAAATATTTAAATATTTTTTACTTCATTAATCATTTAAAATAAAAAAATCATCTCAACAAATCTTTGAATAATTAATTTTTAATTTTGCTTTTTCAATTCTTTACAAAATAATTTTTGTATAAAAATTTTACATAGTAATTTAAAACAAAAAATAATTAAAAATATTAAATGAAATTGATAGAAATAAAAATAAATACTTTGGGAAAATTGAATTAATTAGATTTTATTCAATTATGATAATTTGTTCAATTGCTTTAATCAGTTTCAATTAAAAACTCAAATTATTATTTATGATATAATGATTGTAATTAAAGATGAAATGAAAGTAAATAAATCAAAAAAAGCATTTTTAAGCGAGTAAAGTTAATTAATTTTTTGGTAGTTTACATTTTGGTCAAACAGGTACGTTTCACATTAACTAACACGTTTATAGACTCATATTAAATATTGAAATTTTTCATTTTATCTATAAATTTGCACTAGTGAACATTGAACAACTAAAATTAATTAATATTTTGGAAAAATGCTAATAAAAATGCTTGTCGAAATTTTAGCCAACAAATTAAAAATTCTTACAAAGTCACAAAATCAACAGACACATCAGCTGAAAATGTCATCAATTTGTCGGCAAACATTTTTGTTTGAATCTTTTTATCAAAAATAAAGTTTTAGTCACTAAAAGACCAATAAAATAACAGAAAAAGCATTTAAAAATTAAAAATTTCATTACAAAATTTTGTAACAATTCTCTTATCTTGTTAAAACTATTTCAAAAGTAAGCAAAGATATAAATGTAGCATCAGCATCAATATCGTCAATATTGTGATGTTGCAATAAAAATTAATTGAAAATTCATGACGCATCTTCTTTATTTTTTCAATATCCAATAGTTATTTACTCTAGCTCATTCACTCGATTTGCCCCAAGTTAACATTGCAGTAGAAATAAAGTAAATAACAATATTTACAAGATTTGCTGCAATTGTGCTGTTTCATTGAATTGCAGCATGAACGATGTTGTATAAAATATTAAACAACGAATAGAAAGAAGGAAAAGATGAACGAGATCATTGCAATGGATCAGGATGTGAATAAAAACTATCTTAAAAAGTTTATCTGTTGGCAATGAAGATTATAAATCAATTTTTGATTACATTGAGAGAGGAAATTTTTTTATAAAATTATTGATAGCTTGATTGAATATTTTATGACTTAAAGCTCAAAATATATATTTGGAACAAAATGCGGTTAATAATGCGTTCTAAATACTGGTTTTTACTATTTAAAACAACTGTTAATATTCAAATCAAATTAAATATTGAAATTCAGAAAATTTTGTAAGAAATTAACAAATTTTATTTGTTATTTTGTTAAAATTTTTACATAGAGTGATTTCTTTTTGAATTTTTACATTTTTTTCACGATAGTAATCTAATTTTATTAGTCAGTGCTCATCACTCATCATTCTAGGTTGACCATTTTTTAAACCCTTTTTTATAGTTGAATTTCAATTTGCCGTCAATATTTAAATTTGGTTAGAGGATGAATCTTTTACATATGAAATTTTTGCATTTTTTCATGCATTATACATTTTTTAATTGTACTCAACTTTAAGTCACGTATCATACTTTTTCTCCTTAAAGTTTAAATAAGGTTTTCTTTGGAGCTTTTAAATTTATTTTAAACTAAAGCGCAATTCATTCCACTTCGAAAAACATATATAGCACGTGATGGACTTTCCATTCTGAATAAGAAAGAATTTTTAAATTTATAGCATAAAAAATTTTAGTTTCATTCATACCGCAAATTATTTCTCTCTCTGATATAAATAACTGAAATTTCGTCTCTTTCTAAAACTTCTAGTATGAATAATGTTCTCATTGCGGAAATTATAGTGAATAATTAAAATTATTTTATGTTTACTAAATGAAAATTTCATAATTAGATATTTTCATAGAAATAATGTGAAAACATTCATTAACATTTGATTTATGTGCATTTTCACATTTACATTTTAAGTTCATAAAGTTCAAAATGTTTTATATCCTTAAAATAGAACCGAAATGTGAATTTTGTTACAATAAGAGAATTTTAACGAAAACTGTAAAAGTTTAAATTCTGCTTTTGATTTATTGATTCCATACAAACTAAAATTACTTTTTAAGAAAAGTTCAGAAGCGTATGATAAAGAAAAGTAAAAATATTTCTTCTTTGTTTTTAAATATTTTTACATGCAAATATAATGTATATTTCTTTTTCTTATTCGCACATTTTCTAACACTAATTTTTTACTTTTTAAATATTTCAGTTAATTAAAAGAAATAAAAGTTTTAATTGTTATTATTTTTCCATTCAAATCAATTAGAAATCAAAGAGTACTTAAACCTTGTTATCAATTTTAATAAAAGTTTGTTGCATTTTTTTCTCTACTAAATTATATAATTCCTAGAAAACTTTTTATACCAAAGGGGTAGAACTCTAACAAATTAACAAATTTTTTTAAGGGAGTGTGTTTTCGTTATCAAGAGTTCTAACCTCTTGCTTTATACTAAACTATTAGCTTTACTTAGATTTTTACTTTAAACAAATAACTTACTTTACATCTTTCTCTGGATATCTCTTGCATAAGGAACTGTTAATGCCTTTTATGGTTTCACTTGTATAAGGCTTTAGATTTCAATTTCATTTATGCATATTTCTTGATATTTAACATGTTCTATTTTAATTAACAACATTAGTTTAATGAATTTTCATGTAATGTAATCAAGATATCAAATTCCTAGAAATGTTTGAATAATTATTTTTATCTAAAACATATCTCAAACCACACAACAATTGAGACCTTCAAATATTTTATTATGATTTAACGAATTTATTCCTTTTTAAGATTTTTTCATTTATTTTATTCAAGTTTTGAATTAAGAAAGTTGCGATTTTTTACAAACAATCTTGTGAACCCTCGAGACGAGAAATTTAAATATTTCCCAGTAATAAAAAGATGCTGAATTTGATTTCTAATTTAACTGCTAATACTTAATATTTTTCCCTGGCAATTCCCTATTGATTCAAATTCAAATAAGAGCTGTTGCATTTAGCGACGCAATCTTTTTCGAAATTTTTTAAAAAACAATCTTGCAAAAATATTTGTTTGAAATTTTTAAGGCAAATGTTGCGGTTCAAAGTCTATTTTGCTAACATCTTAAATATTAAGAAAGATAAATATTTAAGATATTAAACTTTAAAGATATTTAATTAAACAGTAAGATTTAAAATTTTGAACTTTTACTCTTCTTCCCTAAATTATCTAACAGGTCAAATGAAGTTTTCAAAAACTCTAATATTTAAAATTATTTTATTTTATTTAAATTATACGGTTTCAACACCTTGAAATAATCAATAAGCTTTTTGTATTTTATTTTTTTTTAAACATTATCAGCGAGATTACACACGATTGATGTTCATTGGAATGTGAAAATTGAATCTTTTTTTACTCATCGTATAAATACCACAAAATGTGAAGCAACATGTGGTAAATAGAGTGAAATTGATTGTATACGCGAATGACTCAGCTGTTTCATGTGTAATTTTCAGTGCATTTCACACATGACCGTGACGCAGGGAGAGCAGTTACTGATAACATTATGAAGGTCGTTTTTCCAGTCTAATGATTTTGTCATTAATTGGAGATGCATTTTGTTTTAACAACCTTATTTGATGATATTGAAGGGTGATAAAAAATTATGATAAAAAAGTGTAAGAATTTATAAATAAATTTAGAACCTGTTTTGATATTATAAAATGCAAAAGAGAATCTGGAACTTTCATTACAATACAGATAGGCTTAAACCTGCAATGGCGAATCTTTATAAAAATTTTGCGGTAAAATTAGTAAAAATTTCTTTTTCTGACTTTGAATATGTGAAAGATTCTTAAAATGTTAAAATTTTCGTTTGCGTTTCATTCAAATCAACCCACTTCAATAAATTTCATGTTCTCGAGTATTTGTTCCTATTCTAAAGTCATTTTTCTTACATCAGCTAATTAAATAAATAAACAAAAATTTCAATTTCTAAACAATAAAATTTAAAATCTTCAGAAACTTCATCATCATTTTCTTTTTCTATTTTTATACCAAAATCATTTTAATTGCGCTAAAAATCGTAAAATAATTACGTTTTGTAAATCATCAATGAGAAAAATTTTCAGTATTGAAAAAGATTTGATTGAGATCGCAATGGTTTTGGTTAGTAAATTTTTGTGCTGTTTTGAATTGGAAACAGGAGCTTATTTTGTTGGATGGTAAAAATTATTAAAGAATAAATTTACAGTTGAAATTTATGTATGATTTTAGGTTTGGTGTCATTGTGAGCATTTTATCAATAATTTCAACAAGTCTCGTTGGAATTTCTGAAATTAAAAAATGTGAATTAACAGAAAGTTGCTTTGGTTTGTTGATTTTGAAAAATTCAAAAATATTTTTGCTAAATTTTAAATTTTTTCCAGTCATTTGTGGGTTTTTTGCGGTTATTATACTTTTATTCATTCTTCTTCTTCTTATTGATTTCACATTGATTTTTGGAACTAAAACTGTAAGTTATTAAAAAACAAAGATTTTTTTAAATAAATTAGTTTTAATATTGTTTCCAGCGTAATCCAAAAAGAATGCTTCCAGCTTTAATTCTTCATGGACTAAGTGCAATGGCTTCAATACTTTTAATTGTACTTGCGGTCATTATAAAAGCTATTTTTCACTCTATTCTTTATCTTTTTATGTTTCTCATTCACGGTTATGTTTTTCTTGTTATTTTTGCACTTTATAGAAGATTCAAAAGAGAAATTGAAATTAAAAGAAGATTCATTCAAACAAGGCTTTAAGTTTGTATCATGATGCATAAAAAATTTGAAAAGAATATAAAATAAAAGTATAGTAAAAGGTTAGGATTTGTCTGTTTGCGCACATGTCTACACTGACGGAAATCAAAGAATCCACGAATTATTAGAATTCGACATTATACAGATAAGAAGGCGAATTATACACACAATTTTCTTCTTCTTCTTTTTTTCCCATGTATAAATGAAAAAAAAAGAAAATTATACACAAAATTCTTCTTCTTATCTATATATTGCCGAAACCTAGAAATTTTAAATGATGAATGGTTGTTCTTGAAAATCAGTTGATATGTCACCTACAATTTATCTAGTGGATTTTTTTACGAATTTTCACAGGCGAATTAAAAAAATTTTTATGAGAATATAAATTTTTTAACCAATCAATTATTTAAAATAAAAGTAAATTTTTTTCTTAATTCATTTGTTGTCATAATTTGATTAATAAAAACCTCAAATATGCTAAGCTCACTCTACACACTATAATTCAAGCTCACTGTAAAAACTAAAACCATCTTCTTTATGTTTTCCTCTTTCTCTTCTAGTCTAGTTTATTTAGAGAGAAAGAAAAAGTTTCCATTCAGTTTGCAACAAATGTGAGTTTGCGTGTGTATGAGTCCGAGAATACGTGAAGTGCGTGAGCTGATGATGAGATTATGTGGGATGTTTTTGAGAAAGCGGAAGACGTGCTGAGTTGTCGTGTCTATTGCTTTTTAGTGATGATGATATGAAATGTGAATGTGTTTTGTGTTTGAGCAATGAATTTGCTCTCATGTTGCCTTAATAAAAAAAAAGAAATTCAAATATTACTTTTTTCTCTTCTTTATTTGGGTCTCATTTGATTACAAATTTTATTTTACAAAATATTCATGCTTTATTATTTCTCATTTCTTTTATCTAAATTGAAACTGAAATCATTAAAATTAAAATAGGAGAAATTTTTAATCATCAAATGACTAATATTATGACTAGAACTTTTCACTCGGAATCGTTTTATGGAAAATTTTGACATATTTTATCAATTTTCAATATTCTTTTTAATGACTTTTGAAAACGTTGGAATTTTTTCAAAAAAAATTTCTCCTCAGATTTTAAATATTTTTACTCAAATACAGAAAATTATCTGTTTTTGAAATAATCAGGATTTGAATTTTGAGAAGCTCTAGTTATGACTCTTGATTTAAAAATAATTTTTCAATGATACAAAAGTCATCAAAGAAAGAATGATGGAGTTAAGGTACAAAATATTACCACCATTGCATTTTGATTTTTTCAATTCTTCAATAAATATTTTGGCATCATCAGTTTGATTTGTATTACAAACTGAATGATCTAGTTTGATCGATTTCAAATGTTCCAAACCATCGAAGACATGTGTATTGAATTTTATAATACTGTTTCCGCTCAAATCGATTGTTTCTAAGTTCTTGTTGTCTTTGAAAATGTCTTTAGGAACTTCTGTGAAATTGTTATTATTCAATGAAAGTGTCTTCAATGCTTTGAGACCTTTGAAATCATCGCTAGAAAGAAATTTCAATCCTGAATGTGACAAAGTCAAAGTTTCTAGATTTATAAAGATTGTATCTAGTCCATGTGGAACATAAGTTAATTTTGTACTCTTCAGTACAAAAGTTTTGACTTCCTCTGGTTTTGCAATGGTTTTATTCGATATAAATTTTACACGAAAATCTCCGAAAACGTCTTTAGAATAATCACAAGTGTCAGTTACAGTTTCTTTTTGATCACATTCTATTACAAATTCTTTCATCTCTTCTTTCGCTTTAGTTAACCAAATGCAAAGAACAAAAACCAAACTAAACAGAATTATAAAATGAAAAATTAATAAAAATTTTATTTTAAAAGTGTAAAAATACTTACAATAATTTTGTAATTTTCTTTTCCATGTTCGAAGTTTTTGATCAGTCTAATAGAAGCTTTAGATTAAAATTATTTTTAAAAATTCAAAAACATTCTCTTTTATACTTGAAAAACTATGAACGTCATAAAAATGTACTATTTTAATGGTGGGAGTAAATATTCATATATTTTAGTGATTCATTTTGAGATTTATTCATAATTAAATGACGGATTTGTCATCAGGAAATGAGTTGAAATTATTGCTCATAACTAAATTATGATAAATAACAAAAGTTAACTATGACTTTGTTTTGTTCCAAATAATTAAGGATGCAAAATAATGTTTTTATTTTATATCAAATTTTGCAAAATATTGGATCTAGTAAAATCACAAATAAATTTCTTATAAGTCGAAAATTTAATATTTTGAACAGAGAAAAGAAATTTTCCAAAATCTTTGATTTCGACTATAAAGTTACATCAATCCAGCACAAGAAAATTTCCAAGTCCTGAAATCTTTTTTTATTTTATTAATTTTTCATAAAATAAAAATTAATCATACTTTCAATAAGTTGAAAAAAGTATTTTATTTTCAAGAACACAAAACTCAGATCTAAAAAAGTCAAAACACTTTTTTAAAATTGCACTTAAAAAAATAAATTTATTAATCTTTTTAAAACAATTGTATAAATAATATTAATTTCTATTCAATGACATTTGTTTTTTATATTTTTTAAAGTTGTTTTATTAATTCTTAACAACAATTAAGAATAATTTTTTTAAGTTTATTTAAATTTTGAATTACTTAAAAGTTCATAATTATTTGCTAAGATTCAAAGATATTTTTAGAATTAAAAAGTATTAAAGATTTAATAGAAGAATAAACAGTCATAAATTACTCAATTTAAAACTATGTAGATGACTCTAACTTAATACAATTTATGACTATTGTAGACTATTTAGATAATTATGAAACATTTAAATGAATCAAAAAAAATAATACAAAATTTTTTATTAAAACAATTTTTTATAGAGAAATTTGACATTTAAGGTTTTTCTTCAAATTCATGTTTTATCTAAACAAAAAATTCGGCAACATCAACAGACTGTAATATTAGAATTTTCTTCACATGTGTTATATTTCTTTAAATAATAAAATTTATTTGAACTTTGAAGCTGAGGAGAAAAGTGAATGGAGCGTAAATAAGCATGTTGTGATGAATTCTCAACAATAAAAAACATTTTTATGAATTTTAATAATTCATTTCATTCAGATAAAATATAATTCGATTAAATTAAACAAGCATTAAGCCTGACAATAATTCTTTCCAAGAGTTTCGTCTCATTCAAATGTCTCATAAGATAAGTAAATAAAGAGACAAAAAGCTCTTCTTGTTTGTTTGTGTTTTGATAAAATTATCATCATTTTCAACATTATTATTTCAGTCAATTGCGACAAAAGAGACGAGCATGGAGGCAGCAGAATCGTATTTATCTCACTCCAAGTGTTTTTATTTACTTTTCAATGATGAGAAATGTTACTTTGATGAGAGAAAATTGCTATGGTAGAAAGAGAAAAAAGTTTCATATTTTTGAAGTGTGGAAGAAAAATTTTTCTTTATAACAGAGAAGAAATTTTTTTTATCGTTTCAAAAATTGTTGAAGAGTGAAGAAAAAGTTTTGAAATGGAGGTGTTGCTTAAACAGCATTGATACTTTCATTGAGTTGAAGTGAATTTTTATTGAATAATTTTTGTAGAAATTTTAAATGTGATTTTTGTCAAACTTTCAAACAAAATTCAAAAAACTTTTATTTTATAATGAAATTCAAAAAAAAAAATTGATGAACAGAATTTGATAGTTTTTTAACAGTTTTCTAACTGTTTGTAAGGAAATCAGAAAAATGTTTCGGAAAAGTTTTCGACTAAGTGTTTTTTCTTATTTGTTAGAATTTTTTCTTTAGTGTGGGAAATTTCTTGCTCAGTAAGCTACTTTTATATATTTTTATTATTTATTAGTACAACGGGCTTCTTTCCATAAGTTTAATCTTCTCCATCTCATGTGTGAAAAGGAGGTTCTCAGCATTATTTTATGTTTTTTTAATTCTGTTACACTTTTATAAATTTCTTTCCATTAACAAAAGGAAATTTAAATTTTATTTTTAGCTAATGTTAATAAATTATTGTCTTTAGGACTTGTTCATAGATTAAGTTTAGAATTTGGCAACATGCGTATAAGAAGAAGAATTATGCGCATTATTGCGCTTATACGCATATTGCCGAACCCTAATTAGGTTATGATAATTTGATCACTTTTGATTTCATTCTTCAAAAAAAATATCACCCAATTTAAAAAAGTTTTATATGAATCTTTATAAAAAAAATTGTAACACCGTGTTTGCTGTAATTTGCGAAAACCACATTAAAAAAATTTTAATTTTCTTTATTTTTTAATCTTTAATTTTTTGTTCTTTCATAGAACATTTTCTCTCACCACAAAGAATTTAATATAAAAGCTCACATGATGCGATGATGACGACGCTTTTTAGAAACCTCATTAAAAGAGCATTTACTTCTTTTTATCTTTACGCTTCTTTGAATTTTTATCTCGTGAGCGGTTTTTAATTTTTTTCTCTGAGATAAATACCCATATCAAAAGAAAGAAAATTATATAAGATGATGCTGAGAATATTTAAGAAAAGATGCAACAGAGATGCGACATTTTAAGACAATTATACATTTTTCTCATGGGAAATTAAAAAGATTACTTGAAGTGTGAAGTAAATTGCATTGTAAATTTTTTAATGCATTTTAATGAGAAATCATTTGAAATTTAGTAATCTGAAGATTAAACTTTTTGTTTCGAAATTTAATTAAAAATTATTCACAATTTTCAAACCACAAAAAGTTTTCTTCTTTTTTATAGTTGTTGTAGTTGACAGGGTTGATAAAGGTGGAGTTGTAGATGGCCTCCAAAAAAGATGCGACTTTGAAACGGTCGGCCTTCGAAAAAAATTAGGGTTTTTTATAATTTTAAATTTTGTTATAATTCTCATTGAAATTTCTTCATCATAGGAACATTTAATACGCAAATTTTCAATGAGTTTGGTATTCTGAAAACAGAGTGCAAAACCGTTTTGTTTCTTAGTCACGGCAAACTAAAGTTCAACTAATTTTTAATCGATTAAAAATAGAATACTAAACGGCTTAATTTTAGTAAAATTTTTAGTTGATTTTTTTTTAACCTATTAAATTTAATTTGAAATTTAGCTACAGATTTTAACCAATTAAAATTTATTTGACAAACATTAATTTTAGTCGGTAAAAGTCGACGAATTAAATTTTAGTCGATTCAAATTTTCAAATAAAAAACAACTAAAATTTAGTCATTAAGTATATTTTTTTAATCAACTAAAAATTAATTAAATTTTAATTAGTCGAAAAACGGTTTTAGACTTTGATATTTACTTCACTATTGGCAGTTCCATGTGCTCACTCATTATCGCTAAAGTTAATTGATTACATTTTAGAGAAAATTATTTAAAATTCGATTTGCTTTTAAAATTTCCCCTCCATAAAGCTGTAAAAGAAATTCTAAAATTTATGCATTATTCTCAAAACTGGATAAATCCAGCTAAATTGAGTTCAAAGTTCGAAAGGATTGCTGTCATTTTCAAAATTCATAAATCCATTTTCAAAAAATCTTAATGTTATTTTTTAAAGTCGAAAAGCTGTTCTCTCTGGTAAAATCTTTTCATCCTCTTTCACATCAATTTACATGCTAAGCTTTTACTTCATTATCATTCCTTTAAAAGACTAGCCTGTGTGGATAAAAACAGAAAAAAAGAAAAGTTTTCTTCATCCTCTTGAATTTTTTTATTCTCTTATCACTGACACAAATAATAATAATAATGAAATTTGTAGCATGAGAGCGAGGAAAAAGGAAAAAGTTTTTTTTTATCCCAATTGTGTTGTAAGATAGGTCTTTTAACTCATGTAAGTGGAAAGGCAAAAGTTTTTAGATAATTTTGAAGTTTTTAGTTTTCCCTCTGAGCTATAGTTCAGACTTTGACCTCGTTTTTGATATTATGTGAAAAAATGCTGACCGTATGGAAATGATGTGAAATGTTTTGAGAGCTTAATTTTCTGATGAAATGGTCTTTTAATGGCATAGAGACATGGAGATTTATGGTAAATGATATGAATTTTATGAAGATGATTAAATTAGTTATATCGACCACAAATGGGATTTGAGATTTATTGAAAATGATTTTGTTCTTTGAGATAAATCAAAATTAAAGATTTGATTCACTATGAGATTTAAATAACAAAAATAAACTAATGTCAAATTTGGCACATTGCTCGCATCTTTTGACTTCAATAAAATGCCTAAAAAGATTCAATAAAAAATTTTCTTTTCTTCTAAATCTTGCAACAAGTAAATCAACCAAAATTTCATTATAATCTATTTCTTATCTCATACTCATTTTTCACTAATCTCTTTCAACTGTCAAAATAATAAAAAGTTCACAACAGCAAACAAAGAGGAATTTTAATTTGAAATTCATTATCCGAACAAGCCATGAATAGAAAAATTTTCACCACAATCTTAGCAAGTTAAATTGAAAAAAAAGTCGTCTATGGAAAAAGTTTTGGTTTTTCATTTCATTCATTGCCATATCTCTCATAATTCAAGCCATAAGCAAGCGAAAGTGATAAAGTAATTCACAAAAAAAAAAGCAAATCGCTCATTCGAACGTGATTGGAATTTTTTCGTTCACCAAGGAAAAAATTCACTTCAGTGCGCGTCTTTGTAATGATATTCAACAAAACTGAGAAGCAAGCAAAACGGAAAAGTTCATAAAAATATGAAAGTTATGAGCAGCATCTGTGAATGAAGTGAATTTTCTTTTTCACTTGACGAAAATGAAAAGTAAAAAAAATTTTTTTGTTAAAAGTTTCTTTTCTTCTATAAATCTAATCTAACTTTGAAAAGCATTTTTGTTAGTAAAAAAAATTAAAAAATTTGAAAATTCAATTAAAAGTTTAATCGATTAAAAAATTTAAGTTTTTATTTCATTTGAAAACATAATTACAAGCAAAAAAATTTTCATTCTAATCTTTTAATGTTCATCAAATTTACAAGCCATGAATAAAATTTTTTTTCATTTTTAATCAATTTTAATTCACAACCCTATCCGAAAAGTGAGTAAATAAAATGACAAATATGGCAGCACGTGTTGTGAATTTTATAGCTAAAAAACCTTCGTCTTCATTCATTTGTCATGTATGTGACCAAAAATATGCCATGAAATTCAATGGTCATGCATGAATTGAAATTTTCTCTTTATTTAACTGTATGTGCGATCTGTGAAGCGTGCTGAGAGTGAATTTATGCTTCAATGAAGGGACCACCAATATTTAAATTCCATCTTAGGTCCGTAATCATTTTAATGGTGGCTGATTATTGTGTTTGATCTTCAATTAATAAACTGAAAAAAAATTTATAATAAAAGAGAAGAAAAAGCTTGTATATTTGCAATATTTTTAAATATTTGAGACTTTCATATGAAATGATTGTAGAAAAATATTTTAAATTAAAATATTTTATAAATAAAAAAAATTATTAAATTTTTAATTTTTGAAATTCATGTAATTAGAAAATTTAAAAATTATTAAAATAAAACAGATTTAAACTCAGGTGCACAAACTCAAACCAAAACGAACAAAAAAATGCAATATCATAAAGTTGCATTAAAAAAATAAAAGCAACAAGGACTAGGCTTTTCCTTTCGGGAATATTCCCGTTCCCGTTCCTGATGAAAGTCCGGGAATTCCCGACTTCGGGAATGGCTCCATACAAATTCAAAAATTATTGAAAATTTTTGTATAAATTTTTCAAATTTTTGGTAAATTAAAAATATTTTCATATATTTTCTTTAATAATGAACAAAAACACGATAAAAACTCAAAATCAGCCATTTTTAGAGGCATTTAAAAAATTTTTTTCCAAAAATTTATTTTA
>JACWBX010004402.1:0-26667 GCA_014622435.1 Polypedilum pembai
CGAGGACGTGTAATATTGTAGAGCTTGATTGTGGACGTGATTCAGGGTGGAATCCTAGAATCGTTCATTCTATTGTGATATACCGCGAATACGACTCAACTATTGGACAGTTTAGACCGTTAGTCATACCGCGAACGCAACTTTTCGATCCTTTTGCTGAAATTGGCTTTCATAGCCAACAAGATTTGTCCTCGATTCATTCTGTTCCGAACTCAAATAACCGAAACACGCTACAAATTAAATCATGAATAGTGATTAAAATTGATTTACAATAGTTTAAGTTCATTCTGTGAGTGATGATAGTGAGTTTTATGCATAAAATCATGAAATGTTACATTAGACCGATAATTATATTAGACCGATAATTATATGTCTTTACCCTATAACAGATTGGTGCCAATAAAAATGAATATCTAATAAAAAGGAAAGAAAATAAAAATTATTTCGACTCACCGATAAATAATAAAAAATGCACATGAACTAAATATCAGCGACAGAATTCTTCTTTTTATTCTTCTTTACAGAAGATGTTATAGATGAGGATTCTTTTCCAATTGCCACTTCAGTTCCGTTCTTTTCATCAAAATTGAGAATAACATTGCTCGTTTTATACTGATTTAATCGAGATCTCATTACATGAGCTGCCGTGTTGCTTGACATCAGCACCTGTTGTGGCCGTTGTTGCTGCTGATGTTCAATAATATCAATTAAACCATTTCCATTTGTCACTTTATTGTTCTTCTTCAAGCTTGATGCATTCGGTTTAAATTGTGATGGCGTGACTAGCAGTGGCACATGCTCCAAATTGTCAACTAATATTATTGTATTTATTTTGTATGTGCGAGGAATAATATTTTGAGGAACATTCATTCAAGGATTTTACATCAAAAAAATATAACATCAATTTTCATATAGATATTTAGATAGACATAGACAATATATTTACGTATGTATACATTTTTGTCGAGCATAAACAGATTACAATATGCAGGAGTAAAAAAGAAAACAAAAAAATATATTGAAAAAATTATCAAAAATCAAATGAATTTTTTTTTTGATTTATCATTAGCATGCACATGGAAATAAAGGGAAAGTAAGGATTGTTTTTCATTTCATTCCATAGCTAGTACTATAAGCAATAAACCACTTAGAACATATGTAATGTTCTTAGTGAGTAGCTCAAAGCAGCATAACATTACGATTTACTTTAAATATTCTTACCTTGAAGTTGCTTGTTGATTAAAGCTGTCAATCCATTTCCCTGACTATCAATTGACTTTTTCATGAGCAACATAGGTTTATCTTCTTCGTCATATGCACAGTTTGTTGCAATATAGCCATTGCTTTGTGCCATTGTTTCACTGACCTATTGTTAAATAATAATAGCAATTATCAAGGGTTTTCATCATATTATCATAATATTTGCACACCTGTGATACCTGCATTAATTTTTTCACAACGTCTTTTGCTAGAATGTGATCAAACATTGTTTTTAAATACTCATCAATCGATAATTTGAGCTTATCTCGATGCCACTGTAAAACTCGAGCATCTTCAATACATGTTATTGAAACATTAAAATAATCGTCTGTACTGACGCCAAAATATTCAGGCGAATCGAGGAACTGATTAGGAAACACAATATGAAGGGCTTTTTGGTTTTGCGACACAACAAATCTAATTTAAAATATTAAAGGAAAGAACATTAGAAAAGAAGAGGAAATTGTTGGGAATGCTGCACTTACTTTCCTGATAATACTAAAGATAGACTATCAACTTTGGAAATTTTTTCTTGCACATAAATTTCCTGACTCTTGAATTTACGTACGGTTTTCAAGCATTTTAAAATTTTTTTGAAGCGGCGACGTGACACTTGCAGTGGCTTAAAGAGTGCAACATACACCTATAAAACATATATGTTATAAGGGAGAGAAGGAGAAAAGGAAATATAAATTATAAATGCGAAGCACGAGTTTAAAAAAAATAAAAAGTCGATTTTCTGTCACTCTCCTTCTCGTTAAATTATATTGCCTTAGCAACAACGTTAAAGAAAAAAGTAGTCTGATGTTCTCACACTTATGCTCACTGTCTGGCAATTGAACTTATAGCTCACTATCTCTGTATGTGTATATTTAACTTTTTACGCTTCTCGTTTCTCGACAAATTCGCGAATTTCATTCATTTTTCATTTCATTGCATCAGCCAATGGTAAAATCGTATAAAAAAGAATTCATGAGAAGGTAAGTAGGTAGATAGGTATTTGCAACTGTCTCCTCGTATTAATTAATTCATATGGCTTTAACACGGAAAAACTCATTATAACGAGCTCTTGACATGCTTTTTATTTGCATCTTTAAAGGTCAATGTAACGTGCTCGCATTTTATTATTGTTATGTCACATAAGAGAGACAAATGGAACGAATAAGAGTGTGCATGCTTTGCTGTAATTAACCCAAATGAAATTTTTTCGCGACAACGATTTCAATGTCATTTGCGTCAATTCCTGCTAGTTTATTTTATAAAATCAATCATACTGTCAGCAGATTTTCATTAATATTTTTTTCTATTTTCTTCGTCACATGCTTTAATGCTCAACGTGCCCCCAAAATTTATTTTTGTTTGTATTTTCTCTATGAAGATGATAAACACAGACAAAATAACATAAATAAAATTGAAGCAGATTTGATTTTGATTTAGCTAAGATGATGAAACATGACTTTCATCTCGTAGATATTACAGTATCATTGAGGTGTTGCTAAACGAATTTCTCACGTAACGACAATTTAAGAAGAAAAAAATGCAATGAATCACAAATGAAGTTTTCCTACTTATCTTGAGTGTGTACACAATAAATTATGAACCAGTCATTACAGAGAGGGTTTTGAAAAATTTATGAATGAAATGAGATCAGTATTTTATTAATATTTTTCTCTGTATAATCTATAATTGATGAAGATTTCTTTCTTTTTCTATTATATATAAATCTATTCATATTTTTTTTCCTCTCAATTTTACAAACGATATATATAGGTCAATAAAATTTCATGGGAAAAGAAAAAGACCTTCCTTTATTTGGTAGAGAATTTTTACACACACGAGAGATGCATTTCGTTGATAAAGTACAAAGTCGAATTTTATTTTTACGTCATATATTGACTCTTTCTCGAAATTAATGTGTAAATTGTTGAGAATAACAAGACGGTGGAAGAAGAGAGAGAGAAAAAAAGCAAAAAAAAAACACACGTGATCGCGAACAAAAAACGTATAAAACCACTACATGCAAATACGAGTGATAATATTTTACTTGAGAGAGGGCACAACGAACCGCGTAAACGAGAAAAGGAGAAAATTTTGAAGTTTCTTTAAATAATCGCTCGCCACGTTAAGCAGTTCAGTTCAATTTGAGAATTGGTAAAAAGACGATCGCTAAGCAATAAAAAAGTGCAAAAACTATTAGTCAAAGAATTAAATCAAATTTATTTATATTAAAATCCTATCGTTTGAAATTGCATGTCAAATATGTGTTTATCAGTGAATAAAGAAAAAGAAAATTGTAATGAAACATTCAACGAGTATCTGGAGGCTCGCCTTGAGAAAGAAAATACGCAAATTAAGAGCAGCGTCAAAGATGATAATGATGACGTACGACTAACAGAAGAACATGCTTTCATATCAGACAATCTCGCCTTAACAACACAATACACGAGAAAATTTTTTAAATACTGCACCGCTGTCGGTAGAAATATTCAATGCTCGACATTCTACAAGTAAGTTTTAATTGTCACTCATCACTCATCATCATTGCAAAAAAAAAAATAAAGAGGATGTGATTCAAAATAGAATGAAAACTCACGTGATGAGCTATATCATTCTTTTTTGCACCCAAAAAAAAATCATAGTATGAGCAGAGTTTAAATAATTGAGTGGCTTATTCACTAGCCGTCACGTACACATTAAGCAAATTATTTGGCCTTTTCTCTTATCTCACATTTCAATTCGTTATCCCACACTCACCCAAATGAATAAACTTTTTTTCTCATTCTTTCTCCTTTGTTCTATTTTATCATTAAAACAGAATCATGACGAGAACAACGCAGCCTGCTCATTTAGCATCAATTATATTGGTTTTATTCATTAGCTTCAACTTATGGCCAGAAACTTATCAAGATTGCGAGCATGCGAGCGGAAAGTTAAAAAGTCCATTAACAAGTTTCATCTATCTTGGCTCCTTTGCGGCTCATTTTGGTGCTCAGTTATGGATGACTTTCGTCTCTGGTCTAGCACTTTATTTTTCATTGCCGCGTCACACTTTTGGAATGTGTCAAGAGATTTTATTTCCTAAATATTTTTTCATTAACACGCTTCTTTCCACCATGACGCTCATCACGTTCGCAAAAATGCATACAAACTTTAACGATTTACGTTGGATAACTCAGCTGATGACATTGTCAATATGCTTGCTCATCGAAATGGTTATTTTTCTTTACTTGACTCCATCATTATTAAAACTTATGCGTGCCAAATATCAATTTGAACAAAAATTGGGTAATGGTGATGAGATTGGTTATCAACGAACTTTGTCGTCGGTCATTGAATGTCCAGAGTATAAAGAAGTTCACAAAAAATTTCGCAGAGTTCATTTCAAGTGCGCAATGGGAAATGTCGTAACAATTTGTTGTACATTTATGCATCTCTATTATCTCGCTTCAAAAATTACAATATTATAATGCAAACTAATTGGATTTCTTTTCAATATGACACTTAACTCTTTTAAAAGAGCATAGATCAATAATTTATAGCGTAATTGATAGTTATTGAATGTGTTAGTGAGAAAAAAAAACACGAAATTTGTTATTTTGAAATTGATGTGTAGAAAGTTCTCAAGCTAATGCTAATTGAATGAATCCATGACAAAAATACGAATACTCAACGCATTTACACTATAAATTATTGCTACTTATGCTAAACGAAATTATTTTCTATATTTTCTTAATCAAATAATATGAGGATAAAGACTGCTTGTGAGAATTTAATAAAATAATATTTGTATTAGATCTAGAACAATGTGCCAGCCCATTTATTTAACCCAAAAATATAATATTTTGGTTAGATATTAGACTAGAATAATTAGTTATTAGATAAGCAGTCAGTCAACATTTTCTTTCAAAAAAAATAATAACTTTTCTTCTACACTTTTGTTTCGGTTAAAAATAGATTACGGTTCATTAGGTAATTGATTATGTATGCATGTTCAAAAAATTCAGTATTAGATTAATAATGAAGAATATCTAAATGAACTTGTAAATTTCAAGTTTTACTATAATATGAATGAATAAGTGTATAATATACGTGAGAAAGCAAATAAAAATCATTTAGCATAAAGAAGAACAATGTTGTGTGATTAAAAAGAAGAGTATAATCAAATTGTGTGTTTAAAGAAGTTTTTCAAAAACACTCTGGAATAATTAAGCCATTATTACCTAATTTAATCACAAGACATGACGTGCCTAGAATAGCAATACAAATTTGTCGCTCATTTTCTTTGATTTTGTTTTTTTGTGTAAACATTCATACAGGTCTTATGAATAAATAGAGAAAGAATTGTTTATGAAAAGCTCACTTTTCTTTCCTTCGCTGCTACTTTGCCAAGATTTTTTTTTAGCCATTCATTCGCATTTTGAATTTTGATGAGATAGATGAAGAACGTAAGTACGAAAGATTATATGTGAGGGAGGAAAATTGCATGAAATGAAAAACAAAGTTGGCAGAATTGAATCTAGATTTCAATTACTCATGTGCACTATAGTGCACTATAAATATTAATGCAATATCTTTTGTTTATGCCTTGGCACACTCTCATTCGTTCTACTCTACAATGTAGAGTGTATTTGGGATCATGTATGAAATGAATACACACTACATACTTTTGTTTATGATTTTTTTTCTCTCTTTTTCGGTTAAATAGGAGCTTTAGGCAAACTTTTCTTTTCTTTCCTTTCTGTTCCATCTCTTATAATGCGCGATTCATATATGAAAAGCTTTCTTTTCACAATGGAAAATCGATAAAAGTAATTTTTTCTCTTTTATTGCTTCCGCCAGCTTTTAATACAACTTCTTGTTTATGTCCGCATGTAAAAGAGAAAGAGAGAGAGAGAGAAATAATAAAGAGTACATGGGAGAATAAAGAGACAGAAAAAAGGTACAAACACAGTCATTGCCATTTTGTACAGCAGTAATGACTTTTTGTTTTATAAATCTTATTCTCGTGTTGATAATATTATATACACACTCAAAAGGACCAACAACAGAGAATGAGATATGACTCAACAATACACCAAACCATCGTATAAAAGAACATCACGAATTTTTTAAATGTCAATGCCAAAATACTATGAAGAAGAGAAGACATATCTCGCGAGAGTGAGAGAATTGCGAACAATGAGAACGATGATTCACACAGCAACAATAACTTACTCACCTCTTCAATTTCTTTCTCAAATTTAACCGGTCTCAGTTTGCAAATTAAAATCGCCATGTGTATGATGTTGACGAAGATAAATAAAAGTGTCCATATGAGTACATCAGGTCTACATTCAACGAGATATGACCACATGAGAAAGAGAATACAACCAAATGTTAACATGCAGCGCATATATAGTGCAGTTCCATAGCGATAGCTCGGTGCCAGAAATCCTAATAGGAAGAAAGCACAGCCAATATGATAGTATAGCGGTTGCAGTGAATAAGTAGCTTCACATTGAGCAGCGATAAAATTTTGGAGTAAATTAAACACATGCGGTGATACAAGGTCATTGTTGTTATTGCTCGATTCGCTGTGAGGAACAGAATACTGTGTACTTGCACTTTCAGTCACAAAAGACTGATTAGCTTCAGTGTCTACTAATACCATTTTTTTCACGTTTCCTCACAATCACAAAATTAATTCTATGTGTACAACAATTACTTATGATGCCTGCCTTGGTTTTGCCTCGTTTAATTATCACCAATTAACACTTTATTTTTTCTTTCTTCACACTTCAGACTTGGGCAATAATTGCACAATCAAGTCTATTTTTGGTTGAATATTTTCACTATGCTCACCATTACTAATTAAATATTTGGCTCTGGCATTTTCTCTTTTTCGTTTTATTCTGCACAACACTAATCTTGGCATTAATTATTATTTTATTTTAGCTTCTTGCTCTTTCCGTTCTTGCTTCTTTCACTGCACACTGTTGTGTGTCCATAATAAAAGTCAGCAACAGCGGCTCACTATATAACAGCAATATATACACAGCTTATTTTGTGATGAATAAAAGTTGTAAGTGGGTGGTTATTTTAACACACTAAACAATAATAAAGTACTTTCATCCTTAAATGGAAATGCAGTTGTGTGGTTGATGACTATAGCGTTGTGATGTGATGATTGTAGTGATGGTGGTTGTAGGATATTTTTATTTATTATTTCGTGTTTATGATGTATAAATATTCACTTTAGTGCATGAAGTAAACATATGATGCTAAAAATATACATAGCCTAGTAACCAAAAATACGTTACAACTTTCCGTTTACTTGCCGTGGCATGCAACAAGCACATAAACGGAAAGCGTAACGTATTTTTGGTTACTAGGGATAGTAAAAAGCGAGATCAGTAATTTTTCCTCATCTCTTTTTCTCTCTATTCATAATGATTCATGAATTTTATGAAACGAAATGAATGTTGCTCTCTAAATTTTGTGGTTTATATTATTCTATTTTTCAAGGCAAAAGAGACAACA
This sequence comes from Polypedilum pembai, assembly GCA_014622435.1. Classification (NCBI taxonomy): domain Eukaryota; kingdom Metazoa; phylum Arthropoda; class Insecta; order Diptera; family Chironomidae; genus Polypedilum; species Polypedilum pembai. The sequence goes on from JACWBX010004402.1 coordinate 7,780, forward strand.
TTTTGTGGTAAATTTAATTCGAATATCAAATTGAGATGGAGAATAAGTATGCTGCCAAGAACTAAAGACCTTTTTTCTTGAAATTGCACAATTGTTGTTGTTTTGGCACTTTTTTATTTCTCTTTATGAGAAAGAATGATGTTTTTTATATTTTAACTATCGATGATGTAATTATGACTAAGAACTCGTTATTTTTCAGAAGTAAAATCTTTTTACGAACCTTTTCCGATTAAAATACTCATCACTTCTTACAAATTAACACTTGAAATAAAATAAAAATAATTTTTACACTGCTGATATCGCAGAGAAAAATGTAGCTCTGTGTAAATGAGGATTACAGAATTTTCTAGTTTTTGATTAAATTTCATTGTGAGTTGTGTTTTTCACTAAATTTTTGTCTTTTAAAAATGAAACAATATTCAAATTCACTTTTTTATTGTTGAAATTAAATTTTTAAAGACACTTTAATTTACTAATATGCTTGACAAACTTTATTACGCGTTTAAAATCACTAAATAAACAAATGAAAAATTTCGTGCAATTGCAATGTTGTATTTACCATGTGTTCAAAATGTTTATGATTCGTTATGAAAATAACATTCATGCATGAAGAAGCACAAAAATGAAAATTTAAAACTTTTCATTCATTGAAGATGATCGTGAGTAAATTGAGAGGGAGAGAAAAAATTTACAAGCGCTATCATTCACTCATCAACCGGCCGTCGTACTAATAGCACGGAAAATTTAAAACGCTGAGCGATGATCGTGTTCATTAAAAGTTGTTGATAAGAGATTACAATAAGGAAAAGAAAAGAATAAAAAAAGAGAAAAGTGTGAAGAAAATTGCAAAATTGATAATAAAATGAAATACAAATTAATTGGTCGCAATAAAACATCATGCAATAATAATTATAGAAATAAATTTGTGATAGCTTTAATGATTTTTCTACTATGTATTAATAAGGAATATTTGTGCATTGATAGTGTTGAAGACGAAAGAAGTCTCGAAATTGACATTCCTGTTGAAAAAAATAATTTCGTGGAAAAGTGCGAGCAAAGATGCAAAGATCAGGTCAATAATCAATGCAATCTTTCTTTTAATTAAAAAGTGTCTGAAAATAAATAAAAATCTAATTAGTGTCAATTTATTTGGAGCAAAAAGAGAATCTTAAATGGATGACAAGATCGTTAATAGATCACATTGAAGTGGATAAAACGCAAAAAGAATAAAAAACATAATTGAATAGAGAGAAGGGAGAGAAAAAAGGCTAAGCTAGACATAAAGAGTTAATTTTTGATTATATATATGGTGGACATATGTGAAGTATTTAGAAATAAGAAACAAATAAATAAATAAAAGACAAGACGAACTAAATGAGAGAAAAAAATATTATGATTATTAACAAGAGAAAAGAGGGCGAAAAAAAGAGAAATGATCAACATGTGATACTACTGTAGATGGAAAAAGAATTATTACCAAAAAAAACTGAAATGAACTTCTCAGAACACTGACAAATTCCTCATAAAGTATCACCAAAAATGTCAACTTTATTCGATTAAAAAGAAAGAAAGAAAACAAATTAAATCACATACAAGCATTCTTTTCTCACTCTCTTCTGATGATAACCTTCCGAAAAATCATGTATTTTTCATTTTAAAAATAAATAATTTTTTTTTAATATCACGAAAGGGAATACACACTAGCATGAATTATGGTGATTAGTCGTTATCATGTGTCTGACTCTCTGTGAATATTATTTTGGTTACTTCATCGAATAGACTGGCGTCTAAAAATTCAATTAATCAAGTTTTGTTACATACGCGATGAGTGAGATTATTACACGGGTGTTGCTTCGCAAAAAAAATATGATAATTCGCTCTAGGCTATTGAAGCTCTCAATTGCTTATCTTTTGCTTCCCCTATGTGTATTGCACACATCATTAACTGTTTGTTGTGGTTAATTTGTTTGTGATGCTTCAATGGAAATTAGACGTAAAAGCATGATGGTGATAAGTAAATAACAAGGAGTCAAAGTCTCTCTTTAGCTTTCTTAACAAGTGTCAATAAGTCATCATTTTCTTTTAACGATTCTCTGATATACTTCAAGTGCTCAAAATGCATGTGTATGAAGTGACACTAGAAAGACTTTTTTGATGCAAATCATTCATATAATTTCTGCTTCCTTCCTATTGCGATTTATTTGCTCTCTTGATTTAGCGTTGATATGCGCACTAGTTTTTGCTCCAATTTATAAATCATTGTCGTTTTCATTTCATGACTGTTATTTATTTTATTTTCACTGCTTTTTCGCGATTATCAATTGGGATTTTTATTGTTTGACGTACATTTTAACTTCTGTTTTCAATCAAACTAATTTCCTTACTCATAATGCGCTTTTAAAAAACGTCTGTTAATAAACTATTAAAATTAAAATTTAACTAAGGCATAGACACTTCGATTAATTTATGATTTAAGAATTGTATTTAAGTTGATTTGTTTGAATTTAAGAATTTTGTATCAATTGAAAAATTAAATTGTTAAAAAATGCAAATTTTTAATAGAAGAACATCAAACAGTAAAATGTAATACTATAATAGGACTAGTAATAGAATAAAATACAATGAAAATTCTTTTTAAAGAAATTTTTAAAATTCTTATTGATCGTAAAAAATGACAATAATCTGAAGAATATTAAGTGTCTTCGCCTTGAAATTTTATGTATATTTATCAAGAGAGAAAAAATGCAAAATCATTTTAATTTGATGTGTACTAAGTACCTAGATTGTGGAAATTCCGAGTCTAATTCAAGGCTAATTTATCTCAGTAGTCTCACACAGATAAACATTTAAATTAGCAAAAAAAATGTCAATTCGCTTGAGAGCTCTCGCATAATCATCTTTCTCTTCATATCAATAAAAAGTAAGCAAGGAATTTACATTGAAAATTAAAATGAATTAAGCTGAAAAGCCACTCGAAAAATATATATATATATTCTCATCTCAGTTTATTTCGCGCATTTTGAGTCATACACACAAATGTACAACATAGCGAAAATAAAACTCCATTCAATTGAAATGCATTCAAAACTATATCAAGTGTATTAAAAATTGAGCACATATTTGCCTCTTTTATGTCGACTGATCTAATGTATGAGTATAACACATTCAATTATTTATTCACATGAGCATCACCATCATCCATTACTCGACATTGAGGCCTTCCCACTATTACATTTTCATTTTGGTTGGTTCTATTATGTCAGTGGACTGACATATGAAAATAAAATTTGTGCGTTCTCTCACTAGAACCCAAAAATATACATTGTGTGTGCTGGAATTACGCGAAAAAAAATAAAAATACAATAAAATATTGAGAAATGTTTTTATACTGGGGAAAAATAATTTGGAGCGATTTTATTGTTCAAAAATCAAGCTAGAGTGTGAGAGTGTCTGTCCATAATGAATCAGAAAGGTCAGAGTACAATAATTTGGCTCGCGATAATAGAAATGTTATTAAACGCGACGAGTGAGCGAGAGGATGCTTGTCAATTAATTTTCAAAGGCATTTCACATGGATATGGATCTTTTTCTTATGTACTTTAATTGTTTTGCAATTAGTTGATGAATTGCTCAATGAAGTGTGTGAAAATATTTCCACTCGTTCTCACAGACAACATTTTAGTTCGCCTTCCTGCTCTTCCATTCTGAAATTTGTTTTAAGCTCGCGAAGAATTTTCACATTTTTGAAATTTATTGTAAACTTCATTGACGGTGATAATTAAAAGCGGATATAAATGCAATCGTATATGAGAATTGTTGCATGTTCATTGGCAGTTCTAGTTCTTTTTCAACCTGTGGCTTAGCCCGCACTCTCTCTTTTGCTCTTATACACTCGCCTCAATTTTATTGTCAATGTCCATTGTGTATACCGGAAAACACTTCCGGTCGTCGAACTCACAAATGAGCGACTTATGCTCTCTACCATGCAAAAAATAAATAAATCTCCAAGCATAATTTTTAATAATGTTGCAAGTGTCCCAAAACAATGTATTTATTAATATCAAGTCTAATCTTTTCATATTTCGCTGCGTTCGACCCTTCATATATGCGAGAAGCATCAAAAAGTGAGAGAGAGAGGCTCCAAAAATGATATTATTATTTTGTAAATAAATCTTCCGGTCTAATGCGGTGAAATGGAAATTAATTGAGTGTTGTGTTTGTGTCTCTTCTTCTCTTTTGAAGCAACTTGTTAGTGTTTGTGTAACTTGCATTATGAAACATAAATCTCAATATTATTATTACTTATTTTACACATTTCAAGTGCTATAGCGCAAAAAATAAAAAGAAGAAGAATTCAAAGTAAGAACTATTGTCCAATGTGAAATTTTTTTTAAACATGAGACACATCCAGAGATTCTCTTTTTTACTCCATTCACTTATTTGCAAATCAGACATAATTTTTTTATGATGAATAAAAAATCGTCATTATTAAAAAATTACATCAAAATGAAAACTCCCATGCGAGTGAGAACAATAAGTTTTAAAAAAATTATGTATACACGTATAATTTAATCCAGATTTATATAGAAAAAAAATTCTTTCCATTTCTACTGTAGAATCGCACACAGTTTGATACAAATGACGATGACGATGGTGTAGATACAGTTTGTAAAAGTAATTGTACAATCAAGCAGGTGAGTTGACTTTTTAATGATTTCATATTTTTCAACTTTAATTATTAACTATTGTGGTTATTCAGTCAAAAAAAAAGAAGTGAGAGAAAGAATAATTCTCGAGCTATGGGCTTTTCTCATCATCATCATATCACTTTAATTTTATGTTCGTGGTTTTTGTCTATTGCATTTAATTTAGTGTCAAAATATCATAATTTGAGACATCAGCGCATTTTTGACTTCCTTCATTCACTTAAAAAGCACTCGAAAGAATTGCGCCAAAAATAATCTTTTTAGGATTATGACAAGTGGCTTATTTTTGTGTTGTGTATTGTCATTGCTTTTTCTTTCACACACAGTAAGGGAGCTTATTTACCAATTAAATTTAATATTAGTTGCAAGCGGCAAAGCGGGACTTTTTTTTATGATACTGGAACCTTAAATTGCATGTGGAAGAGAAAAAGAGAGTGCAAAAAAGGAATTAATAATATTTAACAATCGTCAATTTCCGTCATAAACTTCTCATATATTTCATAATTTTGTGTATGTGTGTTTTATACTTTTTCTCATCGCTCAGAAAAATGACTGATATGAAAATTTTTCGCTTTTATACATCCATAATTTTAACTATCATATATAAGGGAGATGAGAACAATGGGATGTAAATGCAAATTAATATTTTAACAATAATAAGCGTATGTGACGAGAGTGAGAGAGAAGCGAGAAAATGCATCAATTTCAGCTGTCATATATGAGAGTAAGAGCAAAGAGAAAAATAATTTCTTGAATAATTTATTAACGCGCGTTGTGATGCAGAATGATTTCAATGTCACAAAATAATCAAGTGTGAATGAAGCTCTTTTTAATTAATTGGAAAAATTAAATAGCAGTTGATTGTGAAAGTGCATTGATCTTCTATTTTTGATACTGCTATTTTGCTATCTTATTAATTTTATTTCTCTGTTTGTTTGTCTGTTATTTGAACCATTTTCAATGCAGATCATAAAGATGTCAAGGGCTGAGAACTCTTGATAAGTAGTGTAAAGTAGTTTTTGAAACGTAAAAATTTAAAATTTGAAATTAAGAATTTTTTCATATCCAGCTTTTGATAAAGTTTGCTTCTATCTCTTGAAAGATTCATTGTTTTTAGTGTATCAAATTTAAAAGTCAAAAAATTAATTAAACTCTGCAAATGTCAAAGTTTATCAACTTAATTAAATTCACTGTCATTCTTGCAATTTCTTTCATTCACAGATATGTCAAACTCAAAATTTAAATTGAATTTTCATTAAGTGAAGCAGAATATAAATAAATAAATATGAATGGCGAAAATCTAAAAATATGATAATCTTACACACACTATTATCATACAAGCGCGTTGAGAACACAGTGCAACTAAGGATGTAGTCAATTCGAACGAATTAAAAATAATTAGTGGAGGAGAGAAAGAGAAAGAAGAATGAAATAAAATAATAAAAAAAGTGTATAATCTCACTCGTTGTATATATAAATATTTTTATTTTCTGTTTAATGATAATCCTTTAACACGGTTCAAAAATTGCGCAGTTTGTCACGTGTTTAAAGGAATGTTGAAATATTGATTCTCATGTGCTAAATAAAATTTTTCACATTGCCCAATTTAGCTGAAAATATTTCCAAATGTGAGAATAAAAATCTTTCAAATTATGAGAAGAGTTTCTAAACATGTGTTCATCAACTCTTCCTCACAACAGTTTACACACTCGAGTGACTTTTTTGTTTGTGGACAATTATTTTCTCTCTAGTTATTATGACCATGGCCATAATTAGATATTATTATTTTAAATCGCCCTCCTGTCATAGAATATAATAATAATGATGTACTTAAGAGGACATTAAACTGGTCAAAAGGAAGTTTAGAAAAATTCTCACCCAAAGATTACTTTATTTCTTACTCTCTTGACTTAAGTTCATTAGAGCCGTGTGTTAAGAGAGCGCGCTGATAAGCGGAAAGCGAGGGCGTTTGATTCTTTTTTCATTTCTCTTAATCTCGTTATATTTATCTTCTTCTATCTCTTACTTTCATGCATATGACACACAAATATTATCACGCTCGAGCCACAATGTTATTTGTTGTTATTTTTTGCTTCGAGGTCAAATAATGTGAGGAGAAAAAAAAGAATTTTTATTTAATTTTTTTGCATTTTTCCTCTTCGTTTTTCTTTCACGCAGTGCGATATTGGTTGTACACTTTGGGAAAGTGCCTTGGATTCATCATGTCAAAGAGTTTGCGTTAGTAGATAAAAATTCGTTAATGATGCGCATCGGTGATGACCACCAAAATTTATTTTTTTCTCACTCTTTTAGAATAAGTCAGAGGAGCAATATGAGTTTGACAATCGACAAATTTATTGCATCAAAGGCTGCAACGATGCCTCGAATTTTTACTTTCAGTGGATAAGGCAAGAAGTTCAATCGCCAATTGCCCCAGCACTCATTCCTGATTCGCTTACATCGACTAGTTTGTCTCTCGAATGGTCAGTGCCATCGAAAATTTCAGAACTTGCAAAAGGAAATCTTTTTAAAAAGACAAAGAATGAAAAATATTTTGTGCAATGTTATGAAGATTATGAAGATGATTGGAAACTCTGTGGAAAGCAAACTATCTATGGGAATTCAACAATTCACATGGAAAATCTGCAACCATACACAAAGTATAAAGTGAGCAATGGCTAAAAATTTTCTCTAAATAATCCTTACTGAAATATTTTTTTACAACAATAATAGTTTAGAGTGGCATTGCTTTTATCAGAGAATGAGGCAATTTATTCCGAACCAAGTGTGATTATCAGTACAAATGAGGATGGCATACCAATTTCAGAGCCACAAATTCTTCAAGTCGGTGCTGTGGATCAGACACGCATCATGGTATCATGGAAGTCAGGATTAAGAAATAATGGACCAATTCTTTCCTACAATCTACAGATTAGAGATTTGTCACATGGATATACAGCTATCAAGGTTATTTTTCCCAAACTTTTCCTTTCCTCAACCGCACATGTTTGTTTGATAAAAACTTTCTCAATTTTGTTTGCAGCACTATCCAATAACAAACGCTTCAGACTGACTTCTCTACTTACTACTCGCTTTTGTTTATTTAGATTTTTTATTGTGTGAGCAACAGTATGTTCCATTAATGCAACTCATTCATTTTACTTTACATGCATGGCTATTTTTATAACTTTCTCTCTATCTGCACAATCCAATTAGGGCTAATTTATTTAAAATTTTTATTTTTCTTGCATGACTACAAATACTAACCATACAGACAGCATCAATTGATCCAAATGATAACAATGAATATACTCTCTATGTTTACATACACACAATGACATAATCAATGTCTCTCTTTCAATAATAATAATGTCTTAATTAATTAAACTTATTCAGGAAGTTCCAGCATCAAAGCCAACAAACTATTACATATTCGAGAAACTATCACCCGAGAGGAACTACTCAATTCAAATAAGAACACGAAATGCTCGAGGATTAGGCCCTTATACTGAAGCAATCACAATGACAGCTCCTTATCTAAGTAATTTGACAATGACAATGAGTTTTTTTTGAAAAGAAATTAACAAAAATTTAAATTTTGTTTATTAGAAGACAGTGATGGAACGGAGATTCCAAAATTGCTTCTTGCAACTGAACATAAAATTGTATCGCAAGGAAAAGACTTTTTAGCTGTAAGTAGAATTCATATTAGATTATTTATTGCGACAAAAACAATTTGCGCTAATTTGAGTTATTAAAATAACATGAAAGAATTAGTCTCAATTTTTTAAATAATCAGGTCAAATATGAAAATGAAATTTAATATTTGATGTTATTTTAATGTTACAAATAATTAAGATCAATAAACTAATTTAATCCTCAATTGACCAGGCACAACCAGTAACATTTTATATGACCAACACATCTAAAATTACTGCCGTTGCATTGAATGTTCGCAAGAAATTGATTTTCGTGGCAGAGGAGAATGGATGCATTTATCAGGGGTCACTTGATCTAGCAAGAAAGAATGAAAAGAAGGAGGTCATTTGTCAGAAGAATGGATTAAATTTCAAGCCCTCATTACTGTCTGTCGATTGGCTTAATGATCATCTCTACATTATGGGTGAAATGACATCAAATTCACAACATCAAAGTATCAAGAGCTGGTCAATATCGAGATGTGATTATGAAGGTAAAAAGTTGATTGTTGCTGTTGGTGGACTTAATGAAAAACCTGCATATATCGAAGTTGATCCTTATAATGGGTAATAATTTCATTTACTCATGTAATGATTCTATAGAAATTTATTAAAAAATTTACTCTATTAGTTATCTGTTCTGGGTAATTACTGGCGAATCAATGGCAGCAGATGGCCTTTTTAAGCTTGATTTGGGAGATATTTCAAATGGAATAAAGCATGAAACAAAACCAACAAAATTGATTGATCAGACGAAATTGGGTGCATTTGTAGTTGAACCAACAAGATTTCGATTGCTTGTGCCTTATCAAAATGATAATACAATTATGGCCGTGTCATTGAGTGGTAATTCTGAAGATATTCGAAAGAATACACAAAGTCCATTGCTGCATTCTGTGAAATCATTAGTTCAACTCAATGGACTTTTCTATTGGACCAATGGAATGGAATATAGAGCAGAAGAATATCATGAAAAACACAATGTTTATTATCACAATTCCTATCCTGATGCATCAAACACATCAATCATTGCAATTCGTGTCAACTCATCAGTGTCACAACCAATTCCGATTCCATTGAATCCTCCAAAGAGTGTTCAAGCTCTCTTGAGTTCTGATCGTGCAAAAATCTCATGGGAAACACCAGAAGCATTTGGTGAACAAGGCAAGGGTGCATTTAAAAATTGGTTCTATCGACTCGAAGTGTCAGATGGTGACAAAAGACAGAAAATTGAAAATATCTCAGGAAATGCATATATTGTCGATAGTCTTGAGCCTGATCGACTTTATTCGTTTCGAGTGTCAGCATATACAACAGGAGGTTCGGGACAATGGTCAAAAGAGTTCAAAGCCAAGACACTCAAGAGTTCTGATGAACGTCATCTTATTTGGGCATCAAATGAAGGTCTAATGCAATCAGACGTGACTGGCGAAAATATTATTACTCTCATATCAAAAGAAGAACTTGGTGATGTAACAATTACGGATGTTACATGGTACGATGATCTTCTCTATATTGTGGCCAATGCCACACTCAGGATTTATAATCGAACAAGTGGAGTGCTCAATAAATTGAATGAAATCGATTGCGTTGGTGGTGTAGCAATTGATTGGATAGGCAAGCGTCTTTACTGGTCAAATCCATCGCAGCAAGTGATACAGCATAGCAATTTATTGGGTCGTCACGCTGAGCCATTGCCATTTAGTGCGACTGTTCGTGAAATTAAAATTGATGCGTTGAGGGGAAACATTTACTATTCAACGGGTCTCACAATTGAAAGTTGTCGTTTGAATGGTCGAAACGAGCGCAAATATTTTCGTGTTGAGCCATATAGTGGAAAGCAAGTGATGGGACTGACACTCGATATGGACAATCAAATGATTTATTGGATTGTAAAAAGCAATTCTGGCACGAGTTTGTTTTCTGCAAAGTTCATGGACGCATGGAGTGATAAAGATGAATGGAGTGAGGAAAAACTAACTGAGAAAAATCTTTATGGACCATTAATTCACTTTAGTGATCGACTTGTGTGGCGACAAAATGATAGAACAATCGTCTTTAGTGATTTGAACGGAAAAAATTTGGCATTTTTCGAGAATGAGAAACTCAATGGTCTGACATATATTGTTGTAATTGATAAAACTCATCATCAATATCCAAAAACATCACACAGTGAAGTTGTGGTCATTCCAAATGCAGTTCCAGCATCTTCAGTTCAAATCATTGGAACTTACAAATTTTTCAACATCACATGGGATGCAGTGAAGAATGTTAATTACGGTGAAGTGTTTTATGATATCAGAGTGAAGGCACCGAAAATTCCTGATGTTATCGCTGAACAGAAAAGCAATGTTTTTCAATTTCCAACCAACACACTTGAGCCTTATACATTACTTGAAATTTATATTCGTGCTTCAACTTCTTGGGGATCATCTGTACCAACAAAAGTACAAATTACTTCACCACCAGGCTATCCAAGTGAACCAACTAGCCCAAGAGTCTTTACACGACATCTTTATAGACCGCTTGAAGGAAATGTTCAAATTAGTGCAATTTTCAGATGGTCACTGCCAAAGCAACCAAATGGAAATATCCTTGGCTATAAAGTACGTTGCAATATTTATGAAAATAATGAAGTGAAATTATTGAAGAACAAAACTGTTACTGGCTTGGAGCAAATTTTTGAAAGTCTAAAAAAAGATACCGATTACATTTTTGAAGTTCAAGCATACACAGAAGTTGGTGATGGAAATTTTTCTGAAACAGTGAAAATTACAACAACATATGAGCGGCCAGTGCCTCGTGTTCTAGTTTCAACACAAGAGGATATTATCGAAGTCGATTTAGATAAGCAACAATCGAAAATGGTTCAAAGTACACGAAATCCAATAGTCGTCTTTACACATATTGCGCATGAAAATAAGCTCTATTGGTTCAATGATAATAATGAACTTGAGTCATACAACATGGAAACGCGAGAAAAAGTTAAATTACTTAGCACAAATTCAACTGTGCAAGCCATGACAATTGATTGGATCAGCAGAATTCTTTATTGGTCGCAAAATGATGAAAATCGCGGAGCAATTTATTCTTATAATTTAAATAGAGCTGAAAACAACAATTATCGTCCGTTCAATGACCAGAATTATGCATTTAAAATTGTTGATAGAGAAGACGTCATTTCTGACTTGGTTGTTTCGCCATATGATAGAAAACTCTTTTGGATTGAAAATCATGAGAAATTACCAGAAGAATCGGGAATTTATTATCTTGATCTTGATACAAGTGATATAAAAATGTTATTTGATGAGAATGATGTTTGTCTCAATCAAACTACTTTGACAATGTCACCAAATCCAGGTTCATTAATTTTTGCTACATCTCCTGTTAATTCATCAGAAAATATGACATTCCGCAGACACGAATCTATACTTATTTTTGAAATGCGTAATGGTTTTACAGCGACTGATATTGCAACGAAAAAATGCTTTGATTTTGGCTCAATTTTCAATGATAAGGGCACAAATCTAGCAAAAGACAGCAATCGAGTTTATTGGATAAATGAAAATCTCATCTATGCAAGAGATGATTTCAGTCATAAGACAATAAATCTTGCAGTTCCACCAAAATCAAATCGACTTTTGGCATTTTATCAACAATATTTTCCGAAAAAGCGTTGCCTCATGCCTATTAATAAAAGCAAACGCGTCAAACTTCTCGCAAGTACAGATACTACATTGAAGATTGAATTACCAAAGCCAGAATTGCTTGCCGAATGTAAGCTAAAAAGCATTCCTATAAAATATACAATTTTGTACACAGACACTGAACTAGGGAATTTGAGTGCGACTGATTTGAGTTGTTTGGGAGGCAATGACTATTGTCGCAAAATTGAAACCTACAATCGCATTGAAACTATCGAGAAGCTTAATCCGTTCACTCATTATTCAATTCAAATTGCACTATCGAGTGTATTTGATCGATCGGAACATTTGCAGTTTGGTGAAATTTCTGATTTTCGTACGGATTCCGGAACACCATCGCCTCCAAGAAATATTTCTGCAATTCCATTGAGCTTCAATGAAGTTCTTGTCAACTGGCAACGACCAGCAACATTTAATGCACCGAAAATATATTATAAAATTCTCTGGGAAACAATTCAGACTGAGGAAAACATGAAAAACAATCATGAGATCACAGTAAATGACTTAAGCGATAGAAGCGACAATTCGCACACTAATGAATACCTTTCGACAATTCTCAACAAGATATCACCAAATCAGAAATATAAAATCTCTGTCAGTGCATGTTCAAAGAATGAAACGTGTAGTGAAAGTGAAAAAATTTACGTAATTTCTTACCCAGAACCTGAGACCATCAAACTTAATTCAATGACACCAACGAGCATGATTATTGAATGGAACGCACCTGAGAATGTTTCGCAATTTGAAATTCAGTACTCGAGACAAGATGTATATGAGAGTGTTAGCAATGTGAGCAAATCTCACATGTCCGAACATCCAAATTATTTTTTGGTCGACAATTTGGAACCAAAGACAAAATACAATTTTTCAATTTCAATCAAGTACATTAACAGTAACCGTACATATCGATGGATGCCAAACAGTAAAATTGAATTTGAAACTCTGGGTGATGTTCCTTCACCGCCTGGTCGACCAACGGTTGAATTTTGTAAAGAAAAAGTCTGCAAAATTGTGTGGAATGCTTCAAAAGAAAATGGTGCAGTTGTGTTTGAGTATGTTCTTGAATCAATGAAAATTCAAAATCCACTCGAATGGGAAAAATCAAGGTCGAAGAGAGCCATTGATGATTCAAATGATGTCGTTCAAGATAATAACAATGAAATTGAGGAAGTGACAGAAGTACCAACTGAATTTGAAACTGATGATAAGGAAAGATGGGTCGAAAGATATAGTGGCACTGACACTCATTTCATTGCCACTGAATTGGAGCAAATTGATCAACATGTTTTTCGTGTAAAAGCTCAAAATAGTTACGGATGGAGTTCATATAGTCCTATCAGCGATCTAATCAACGCGACACTTATCAATGGCAAATTTCTGAACAATAACAAAGCAGAACAGACAAATGTTTTGATGGTAGCAGTGTCAATACTTTTTGCTTTCGTAATAATTTTCGTTGCTGTCACGTGGTGTATTTTCAGTAAGCGAATCATATTTTTTTTTATTTAATGTCAAAATGGTTATCAACTATAATTATTTTTTTTGCAGTTTGCTACCGAAAACGTCGTAACAAAAAAATGAGAGATGATGGTCTTCCAATTCCAGATTTTGAAATGATGGCATTGAGAGAAATGCAGGCGGGTGAAAACTTGCTAATTCAAAATAGAAATATTTTGTATAATCACTTTTATGGACCAGCATTTCTAAATCCGGAAATTAAACATTTACCACAAATTCATCAGAATCAAATAATCATTACTGACAGATGTTTAGGCAAGGGTGCATTTGGAGAAGTGTGGAGTGGAATTGTAAAGAACGACGATGGAAGTGAAGAACTTGTTGCGATAAAAGTAATTATAAAATGTTCATTATTAATAGAAATTAAAATTTACTTTTTTCTTCAGACATTACATAAAGGCGCCAATGATGTTGAGAAGCGTGAATTTCTACAAGAAGCTCAACTAATGAGTAATTTTAAACACGATCATATTTTGCGTTTGATTGGTGTTTGCTTAAATCAAAATGATTGTTTGCTTTATATTGTCATGGAATTAATGGAAAGTGGCGATTTGCTAAGTTTTTTAAGAAACAATAGACCTGCAATTAACAAGCAATCGCCTTTAAAACTTGTTGATTTGATTTCAATGTGTGTTGATGTTGCTTCTGGTTGTCGCTATTTAGAAGAAATGCATTTTGTGCATAGAGATATTGCAGCAAGAAATTGTTTAGTCAAAACAACTCCAGACGTAACTGGAATGAATTTAGTCGTAAAAATCGGTGAGTTTTGTTGTTGAATGTAAAGATGAGAGAAAGTGAGTACTAACTGTCATTCAAATATTAAGGTGATTTTGGTTTAGCGCGTGATATTTATAAAAATGATTATTATCGAAAAGAAGGTGAAGGGTTACTGCCTGTAAGATGGATGGCGCCAGAATCATTGATTGATGGTGTATTTACATCTCAATCAGACGTTTGGGCTTTTGGGTAAGTTTATTTGTGATTGCGCTTAAACGTTTGCAATTTTATCTTGTGTTGATGACTAATCGAATTTCAATAAATCTAGTGTTCTCATGTGGGAAGTTATGACACTTGGAAATCAACCATATCCTGCTAGAACAAATATTGAGGTGTTACAATATGTAAGAAGTGGTGGTCGATTACATCGACCTCATCAAAATTGTCCTGAAGAATTGTAAGTGATTAATAATTAAGCATTTAGTGTTATTTATTAAAATATTTGAAATTTTAGATATCAACTAATGACAAAATGTTGGAATAGAGTTGATCAACGACCAACATTCAGATATTGTCTGGAAATTCTCACACAACTGCATGAAAATTACATGTATCTTTACTCTGATATTGAACTTCCATTTCCTAATGATATAAATTGCAAATATGTATCGAGTGATGATTCTTTAAATTTGAATGAAAAATTGAATTCTAATGAAACAAATGAAACATCTGTTGAGCATCAATTGCCAACTTCTATACCAAAATATCTTGAATTCATGTATGATGAGAATGATGAAAGAAACACTGATAATAAGTGTGAAGCTCCTTTAAATTATAGTGATAAATACCAAAATAATAACAACAACATGGAAAATGTTGAAAATAATCAAAGAACGACAAAAGACGAAGGCTATGAAATTCCAATCTCGTTTGATAACGACCTAGACATTAATGCGAATAATGAGTTAAATAGTAATCTCTCTAAGTCACGTACTCTCTCGAATTCATCAACTGTTAGTCATAAAAGCGATCACAATAATCAGCAACAGTCACCAAAAACTCCACCGCACAATCATCATCATCATCATCATCATTTATTTCCCATGCCAATTGTTGAAAACTGCAAACGATCATCATTAATTTTAGATAGAGATCATAAGATTTATCCACAAACAAAAATCTTGACGAATGGAGTTGTATCACAAATCAAGCATCAAAGTGGATGGGTTTGAGGCAATAGCATTTAGTTTGACTGAAATTAAATTTGAAAATAGATAGAATTTTAAGTACAAAATGTGCTGGCAAAATTTTGAAGCAATATTTTTTTTCCTTTCTCAAATAGAATATTAAAAAGTTTCGTTTAAAAGTCTTCTTCTTTACGTTTAATTCTTTTGAGTTCTATCAAAGGTTGTAAATATAATAATTTAAGCAATCATATTATAATAAAGATGATGAACTTTGATTTTGTAGTTTTTTAAGGCAGCTACAATGAATTATAAAAAAAACTAAATTGTGTTCAATTATTACTTTTATTTTATTTCAGCAAAAATAGTCAACACACGAAAAATAAATGCCTAACTTTCTTCCGCTTTTTCCTTCTTTACTTTTACCTCTTCTTCTGCATTTTCTTCATCAAAATCGTCATCACCTTCAGCTTCTTCCTTTGATGATTCATGTAGCAATACATACTCTCGTGAGCTATAGCCAAACTTGATTACGTCTTTTTCTAGCAATTCAATATACTTTTTCGATTCAATTTTATTATTATTGACATATGTACCGTTGGCTGATTCTAAATCAATGATGTAAGGTCGAACTCGTTTGCCAGTGGAGCCATCATCTCGTTCATATGGCACAAGTCGATATTGTAAAGCTGCATGTTGCTTACTACATGATGGATGATCGACAGCAATATCACAAATTTTTCTGTCACGACCAATGAGATAACCGCTTTGTCGATGAATGTAGAGCACTGGTAAAGCAGTTTCACCTTTGAATGGATAAAGTCTCCATCGTCTTTTTGGTTTTTTTGCTTCAGGTGGTTCTGCATATTTGATTACGACACCATGAACTTTGTTAGTTTCTTCAGTAAGCTTCCCAGATAGCCCAAAATTTGGTTTTTCTTTTTCTATTGGCTTTTCATCAGGATCTCTCTTAACATCTCTTCTGCCCCACTCATAATTACTATCATCTTCCTCATCTCTTCTTCTATCTTTTCTATATCCACCTCTATCTCTATCGTTTCGCCCTCTGTCTCTATCTCTTCTCCTGTAGTTCCTTTCTCTTGATCGTGAATGACTTCTTTCTCTACGTTTTTCATCTCTGTCACGATTTCTTCTATCTCGGTCTCGTCTGTCTCTTTCTGGCGACCTTCTGCGTTCTGGTGATCTCCTACGCTCATATTTTTTATCGTCATTTCGATGTCTATCTCTATCTCTCGATCTTGATCTAAAAGATAAAACAAATTTTAATGATGCGTGTCAAAAATATTGATGTCGACATTTTTAAATTACCTCTCTCGTTTTCTGTCACGATCTCTACGATTACCACTTGATTCTTGTCTTCTTGGACTATCCCATTTTGATTTTTCCTTAGATTTGTGTGTAGAGCGATCACTTTTTGCGCTGTTACTGTCACTCGATTCACTTGATTCTGAATCACTTTGATGCTTCGACTTTTTCCTGGATTCTGACATTTTTAATTAAGTTCACGATATTAATGATGTTTAAGTGATTGTGCTAATTAATTATTACTGGGTTTATTTAAAAGAAAACGATTGTAATTAATTATTTTATGAAAATAATTATTTTTAAAAAATTATTGAAATTTTTTGTAAATAAAAAAATGTTTGAAATATATTTAACCGTTATGTTCTAGTGAAATTTGTTGAAAATGAAACAGCAAGTGAAACACATTTGAGGAATTTTTTGGGAGTATAATGAATATCATTTTAACAAAAATAAATGCCTATAACTTTATTTAAAATTTAAGTAAATAATTGTTTATCAAAAAGAATAACACAATTATAGAGAACAAAATAATACTGCATGCTAATTGAGCTGTGAGCTCAATATTTTTCTTTTTATCAATCATTTTCGCATGTAGATCCATCCATCCATGATTTTGTTCAGACAGCCAAGGTATCAATTCATCTTCTACTACACCACAGAAACAATCAATTATCTTTGGCAAATATTCTTCTTGATTAAATCGCACTAAGTCAATAGCAAAACTGCCGGTGATACAAAATAGTGAAATAATTTTTCCCCATGTCACCTCCGATTTGAATAGAAACTTTGAAATGGTGCTTAAAAGGATGACTGTCTCTTCTGGATTTTCAATGCCAATGCCAGGTCCACACGTTATCTGTCTTCCGATATTTGTGTAGACTTTCATGTGCATATTCTCTAAACAAGTGCAAGCCTGCAATGTATAAACAACAGTGAGATAGCGAATGAATCGAATGCACATTTAAAATTTGCAATTCTATGCAAATTAATTCTTTTCGCATACACACAAAATACAAATTATGTTATACCTCTTTGATTGCGAGAAAAACTTCCTTCACTTCACCTACACCGAGCATGCTGCGCTGAAGTTTCTGCAATCCCTGCTTTTTCTTTTGCTGATTTAATATCACTGAACGTTTCAGACGAAAACGAATATAAAGTGTGATGAGAAATTTTGCTTGTGATAAAAGAATCTCTTTTGATGGAGAATGATTCCAACCTAATAGTATTGAACAATTATTAGAACAAAAAGTTAAAAGATAATATTTATTTAATTTAAATTTTACCTAAACCCATTGCAGTCGATAATTTACGCACGCGTTCACTCACACGATCACTCACATTTGCACTTAGTCTACGTGTACGCGCGATTACATTCGAATTTGATTCCGTAGAGAGGAGTGTTGATGAGTGCAAGCTAGCAGGGAAACTAAACTTTCTTTTCATTTGAACGCGAGTCGACTTCATGAGTGTTGTTGCTGAGAGTGCATCGCTAGGCGTAAAAATCACTTCCGGACAAATTGTTGTTGTGGGACTTGCCATTATAAAATGTTGATCTGCTAATTAAACATTGTTTGAGAATAAATTTTTTTTATATGTTTCAAGTAGTGCGAGAAGATAATTTAGAAAGGTGACAAAACAGATGCAAAGTACAAAACCGCAAATCAATTCATCATATTCAGATTTCTTCTTTTTTCTCAATTCAAATAAATTGCATAGGGTAAATTTTCGAATTTTAGGACACTAAAATTGATAATGAAATCAATTTTGATTCATTTTGTGCTGCGTTTCTCAATAGTAGTTTAAATATAACTTTACGTAAAAGAAGATTATATTTGGCCCAAAATTTGAAAATTTACCCTACATGAGAGCGTGAAAATTGTGTATAAAAGCAATTTTATTAAATAATTTTTCTCGCGGTTGCTATATGATATGTATTTTAATGAGAGATTGTAAGTGAGAGACTTCATCGTCGCAAAAAAGACATTCTAATGCTGAATTACTAATTATACGGTGTTTTATTCAAAACTCATTT
>JACWBX010004402.1:29620-40361 GCA_014622435.1 Polypedilum pembai
TATTTTAGTAACATTTTTAATTTTTCAAAAAAATTTACAACAAATTTTTCATGTTTAATCTCGACAAAAGTAAAAGAACAACTGAGAGTAAAATGAATCAAAATTCTCACATCAAAATAATTAAATTTTCACTTTTTTTAGGAGTATGATGAGATTTTACAGCATCTAAATAAAACTGCAATAGTTTTTCATAGGGTTCGGAATTATGCAGATAAGAAGAAGAAGTATGCGCATAATTTTCTTCTTCTTATTCATTTTTGTAGGGAAAAATCAATAAGAAGAAGAAAATTATGCGCATACTTCTTCTTCTTATCTGCATAATTCCGAACCCTAAAAAATTCTAAAATAAATCGATTGATCTAAATAAACAACGCCGCTCAATTACAAATCACGTTAATCGTATAGTCTGATATGTATGTAATTTTAGGGGTCATATCAAAATAATGCACTTTTTCAATATGTCCTACACACTATTTCATTCATGAGAGATCTTTCACGAACACAATCTGTCCTCGAAGGCATGTACATAAGTAATGATTATTTTGCGCTTAACAGAATTCTCACACGCGTAAATTTTCTCCATAAATTTAGACCATATCAATATCCACGCTCTCATTAAAATGATCGTATTTCGTAAGCACCTTCAATTATCACCATTTATTGTCGTAATTTCATTTCACAATATTAAGTTTATTTAATGAGATTATAATAGTTAATTAAATAACAAAGAAAAATAAAGATACAAAAATTACAGCTTCTACTACTGTTGTCTGAAAGAACGCGCGTTTAAAACTAAACTGATCACCGCGAGAGACGATAAGAAAATGAGCACTGAAGCAAAACACAATTCCAATAATGTATAGAGCAGAGTCTCGCAAAGCTTTTTTCTTTCTCACTTATATTCGACGATCGAAAAAAATAAAGCATAACAACATGTTAATTTGTTCTCTCAAAAAAATTTGTTTCGATTCTCGCTTTTATTAATTCATAGTATACAATAAAGATTTATTTTACTCATTATCATCAATTCCTTTTTATAAAAATAGTGTATCTATCATCATCATGATTAATATTTAATTTCCAAAAGGACTCGAGTGATAGATAAAAAAAAGAAAACGAGAGTAAGTGAATAAAGATAAATTTTTTTACATATCTAAAAGGGATTGATTTGTAAAAGAATGAAAAATGAATAAGAATCACTTATTGTTTCTATTTGCTACGTATTTCAGTTATCATCAAAGCTTTTTTGTATTTTCTTTTTGTTCGTTTTAGGCCATGAGCGTCATTTCATCTTTAATCGAAGAATCATCTTCCTCTTCGTCCTCCTCTTTCATCATCATCTCATCTTCCATCATATCTTCAGTATCTTCTGATATTGGTGCAGTTTGACCATATTTTTGGTGAATATTCTGATGACGTTTTAGCGCAAAACGATCAGAGAATGAGCCACCGCAAATTGAACCTGTTGTGAAATTAAAAAATTACAATTAATTTGCTATTTATCAATTCAAACGTGACTTGTTTTAAAATATCATCATCGTTCAATGACGTAAAAGATTGCAATATGCATTCAGTAGTCAATAAACGATTATAATATATTAATTATTTAAATAAAAGGAGGATCTTATCGACATTTAAAAGGCTTGAGTCCCAAATGAACTTTCTCGTGATTTTTTAGATGAGCGGCTTGTGAGAAGGAGCTTGAACAGCGACCGCACCGATATGGTTTCTCTCCCGTGTGAATCTGTTAGGAAAAAAAACACACAAAATTCCAAGAATGAATAAATTAATTCAATTATCACTTTTGAGAAAAATAATTGATTCTTAGTAAAACTTACTCTACGATGATTCCATAAAGTGGCGTGTCTATAACAAGAAGAAATAATTTGATTAAAACATTAAGAATTAAACAATGCAATTAAAAATTTTAGACACCTACCTAGCAAAACCTTTATCGTCATAAATTTTCAGCATTGTTTTGAATTGTTTATGAAAAAAAATTATTTTATGTTAAAAATTTTCTTCTTAAAAATCATTAAAATATTCACCTTTATCGCAGATGTTACAAACGTATGGACGTTCACTAATAGTGTTAAAATAATATTGTAATAAATTATCAATTAGTTTGAATTAATAACTCACCCAGTATGCGTGCGTTCATGATTTTTGAGATGAGGCGATTGACTGAAAGTCATGCCACAAATTTTGCAATGATATGGCTTCTCGCCACTGTGTATACGCATATGATTTTTTAGATAGACTGCTTTGGCAAACGATGAATTGCACAATTCACAGCGATAATTTTTCTCACCCGAATGAAGCTTCTTATGTGACCACAACGATGAATACCGTGAAAACTTGCCGCCACATATATTACAAGAGAACGGTTTATCATTTTGCGATTGTGCTGATTGATTTTGAGGAGGCGCATGATGTTGAACAGGATGATGATGTTGAAGTGGCGGAGGTGACATAGAATTCTGATTATGTTGCTGGTGGTTTGAATGCGAGTGAACTTTTTGCGGTGAAGTTGTGACAGTTCGTGTGC
This sequence comes from Polypedilum pembai, assembly GCA_014622435.1. Taxonomy (NCBI): domain Eukaryota; kingdom Metazoa; phylum Arthropoda; class Insecta; order Diptera; family Chironomidae; genus Polypedilum; species Polypedilum pembai. The sequence continues at coordinate 32,169 of JACWBX010004402.1, forward strand.
TCGATGATTTGTTTGTACTCGGAACAGTAATAGTGGTAGTCGACGTCGATGAAGTGTTCGAGTCAGTGACTATGACGACGCCCGTTCCATTGCAAGTGGTACACTTCGTAACGGTCGTAACATTCTTCTTTTTCGCGGCACTACCTTTCGCTGGAATTTGAATCACATTTTGAGATGTTAGATTATCAACTTCTAATTTTATATCACCATCGGGAGATACAATGAATTGTGCTGGTCTAAAAGAATCATTTTTTATGCATGTGTCACAACGAATAAGCTTTGGGCCTTTGCGTTTGGCATTTGCATTCTTTAGAAGACCACCACAAGTTATACATTTATGCTTGTCACCTTTTGTCGAAGAGGACGACGATTGTTGCACGATTCCGATTTGATCGTTTAGATGAATTTGAGCGGGCTCGAGTGATTCAGTCGCAACTATTTGAATTCCTAAATTCTGGCCACTCTCAGTGATGAGGTTCTGAGCTTGAATAATATTTGGCTGCTGTGTTACAACTGTTACCGTATCAGAGTGTGACTCTTCTTGATTATGTGTTCGTTTGTGTTGATTTAGAAGGGTTAAATGTGAAAAAATTTGACTGCAAACATCGCACTTGAAACTTATATTTGATATTGTGTTCTAAAATGTGTATAAAATTGTGATTTTAAAACTCTAATAGATGACAAAAAGAGAAACTTACAGCACTAATAGGTTTATTAATAACTATTTGTCCATTTTGAGCTCCTGCAAGTTGCACTGGATTTACGAGTGCATAAGACTGTCCGTAAGTGGTGAAAGGTTGCGTCGCAATGTATTGAATTTTGTTGTCTTCACCAGCAATTTGCGTGGGAGCAATCATCTGGATGTTTTTGACATTGTAGCAAAAAGTTGGAAATTCTTGTTTTGATTCCATTTTAACTGCGTATCTAACTAAATTCTATGCATTTATGAACTTTCAAAACTTGTTTACTTTTTCTAAATTTTACTTTTACTCATATGCATTAACTTTTTGCATATCTCCTTTCAGATGTTGACTTACTAATGGATATTATTAAACGATATATCTTACTTTACACTTCTATTTCGCGCGTTTATTGCTTAAAATCCAAAATTATCAACAATTTGAAATTCTCTTTTGGTATATGAAATTTTACCCACTTTAAAAAATGCCCAAAAGTTTCATTTCAAAATATTATTGACGGTTATTTTAACTAATGGAGAAAATTTTTTCAATTCACACGTGGCTAACGTATTTTTCCATCAATAACAAAACTGAATTTATATTCATGTTTGATTGATTCGCGTGTAACGATGTCATGCATTCTCACTGGTAGTCGATACTTGTTATTAGTAAATCACAACAAAAAAATCGCGAAATGCTACGATGATTTTCTGAAGCATAAAGAACTTAATTAAATTAACTCACAAGAATTGCCTTCGAAAAGTATATGAAATTACAAAATAAAATTGAATTATTATAAAAACTCTATAGTCTGTTACACATGACTTGTGCTTGCTTGTGTAGAGGCTATACTACACACTTGTGAGAAAAAGAGAAACACACGACTGCATGTGGCAACAGACAGACATAAAAAAAAGAAAAAGAGCAATAGCAATAGCACACATATATACCTACCTGGAGGCAGCTAAATGGTGAAATAAAGAAGAAATATTGAAGCAAAAAGAAGTTACAACTACAAAAGCACTTTATCGAATGCAGCACAAGAAAGAACGTACAAAAAATAAATTTCTTTAGTATATTTTCGCTGCTCGGTTGAGTTAGTTGATGTTTCTTACCGTTTTCTTTATTTTTGTCGGTTTTTTTTCTGTGTTGTAGGAATTTGAAATTCAAAGAAGTGAAGGAGAAAATAAAATACAGAAAAATATAAAATAAAAATAATATTAATAAGCAAAAGCAAGAAAAAAGTGTGTTATAGTGAAAATCTTTCTTTCTCTCACTACCATAGTAGGATTACTTCAGAATGTAAAAAAAAAGAAATTAAATTGCACAACTTATCGTTAAAGAAGAAAAGTAAATTAAATTTTATTGCATTTTCTTGTGTGTTTGTTGAAAAAAAATCATTATTTGAATTTTTTACTCTATTTCACTTTTATTTCTCATTCTCTGATAAGCATGAATAGAAAACGAGAAATAAAAGTAATATAATTTATAAATTAAACTTACTTTTATCAAAAAAATTATTTAAGTAGACACTAAAATGGAATGTGAACAACTTTCGAACGATATGTATACATACTTCATTACCTTACTACTATATATCCGAAAGAATTTCATTATAATGGAATTTCGCTCTGCTTCGCGTAAAGAAGAGTTGAAAATAAGAAGACGATGAAGAAGAAGGATAAGAGGAGGAAAAAAGAAAAAAATATAATAAAAGATTTTCGATAAAAAAAGAAAAGAATAGTTTAGCAAAGCAAGATGAGAAAAATGAATTAAAAATTGCAAAAATAAAAGGAACAAACGAGACCTGCCAGCAAGCGAGCTGCAGGAGGGAGGAGGCATGTTAGCCAGCCTCAGAAAAGATAACTTAACAAAACGTCTATTAAATAATTTAATTGATTTAAGCTTGAAATAGGTATTCATTCACTCTTTCAGCCTTTTCAAGATTCTTTCTTTATTGGTTCATAAAGATGACGTGTTAAACGAGTTTATTTTTCTTTACTTCTTTCCTTCACTTCTCTTCCATAACACATATTTTTTGCTTTGTTGTTGTTTTGTTCTTTAACTGAAAAAAAAACTACAATTCCTCACTTTTTTGCCTTTTTCTTTTTTTCTCTCTCTCCCTTGGCATTCTTTTGTGCAAGAGTCTAATGAAGAGTCTCGTTACTCGCACAATTGAATGACTTGGATGCTTTAGACTTTCGTGTATTTGTTTTTACGAAAGTTTTTCAATTTGAATTTCAAATTATTCATGGCGCTACTCTTTTCTAAAAAATATTAAGTAAAAACAATTTCGTCAAACAAAAGTTAGAAAGTCATTCATGAATGCAAATTAGAGTTGCTGTTAGTAGCACTAAGGTAGCACTTTCAGCAGATTTTCTTTGTCAAAAAAACGAAATAGAAGAGAGAAAATAAGCAGCAATATTTTTTGCATTTTAAAATGCACTTGTTGATTTCATCATTATTTCGTTCTCACCGTCGTCACAACGGTGGTGTATGAGACTTGTGAAAATAAAATAATAACAATAACGAAACTCATCTTCATATGATGAGTCATGTGACACATACAAAATGTATGAAGAAAAAGATCGCGTTCGTTTTAAAAAATTTACTTTTGTATGACGAAATACATATTTAAACAAACCAGCAGTAGCAGAAAAGTATTACTTTAGAGTAAAAATACCCTCATCAACAGAACAAATTTTGAATTAAATTCACGAAAAGGTAATAAAACTGCATTAATTTGTGAGTTTGGCCTGAAAAAAATAAATTTTTATTGAAGTACATATCGTGAGGTAAATATACTTCACTTGCTATGGCCACAGAGTTTTATATAAACGTACGGCAAAGGAAGAGAGCGCAAAATTTTGTGAATAAAATTTAAAATCATGTAGAAAAATTTGACACAAAAACTTCAATGAAGCTCTCTCGATTTTATTTTTGTTGCTGTTATTATTGTACATGCACACACCGCACTATTATTATTATTATTTATTTATATTTTTGGCGAAAATAACGACTGCCAAAGAAGTTTCCATTATGTATGAACATCGTCAAATCAGAAAGCGCGCGAGTAAAAGAGAGAATGAGATGAGTTGAGGTGAAGGCATGCAATGCAATGAAAAAAGAAATAAAAATTATTGAACTTTTCATTTGTTATGTATGAACACACATAAATATATTTGCAAATTGCGCGCGATTTCATCTCGATATTTATTCTCTGCTCTCCAAGCTTATGCTTCATCGCATGAATGCGAATGTGAATGCCTCCTTGTGCTGTCATTTATTTCTTCTCTTAAAGTTTCTTTTCTTGCTCTCTCGAATGTCTTTTTTTTCTTTATTATTGTTGCAATTCTCTTTGCATGTTTCGTTTTTTTATGTACATGAATGTAAATGTCCTGATTTTAATTACCATCTCATGGCAGGCTGTAAAAAAGTGAAATTTGTTACAACGACCGAATAAGAGGAGGAATTGCAAACAAAGAAAACAACTCATTAAATTGGAATTTTTTTTCAAAAATTGTGATAGAACATGATCGATAACATTTTTTTGACAGTGTGCCATTAATTATGGCTCTCACATATTTGTGTGTAATTTGGCAAGACAATTTTAACTGTGAACCTCCTCTACTTATAAGTATATATAGTGATACTCATCGCTATAGTCAAACTAAAAAGCCACCAAAGCAACAAATTTCACCTCTCTCTTTCTCTATATCTTTCTTTCTATATTTGCTTGTCGTTATTCAGAAATCGACAATTTACTATGTAATTTTAAATTTTTACGACAGACATGATCATGTAAAGAGAGTTTTTTTTGCATTCATAGCTTTGTCATTGTGCAGAAAATTGCAGCAGTAAGAGTTTGCAATAATGTAAGCAAAATTAGCAAGAATTACATTTGGAAATTGAAACGAAATAGACTGTAGTGAATCACGACACGTAATCGTTTTTATAAGGTGCATCAAAGTTATGAAAATAGAGAGAGAAAATGTGGGAAGAGTTTAATTTTTTTTTAATTAAAGAAACCAGTTGTTAAAAAAACTAGGAAGAAAAACTTGTGATCAAATGACAAGCGACACTAATGTGCTTACATATTTAACCAAGGATTTTTAAAACTCTCTTCTGCATGAAAAAACATTTTAAAAGCAATTTCATTACAGTAAATAACATGCTGTTGATCCATGATCTCATTACCAAATGAAAGATGAAAGCGCGAGAGCAGAAAAACCCACTCACATGCTATCACATCTCATGAACGTGCAGAATCAAAATTGTTTTTGTTGTTGTTATTGCTTGTTGTTTGCCCAATTTCAGAAATTCTCAATTTCGAAACCGCTTCTTGAATGTAATGTGTGATGAAAAGAGAGAAGGAAAATATTTATATGTATCGCGAATAACTTACAACATGAGATACTTTCATTGACGTGCCGAAAATGAAATTTTTTCCTCTTTTGAAAACGACAACGACAACGACAACAACGACAACAACAGCAACAATGATGCTCTCGGATAAAAGAAGACAAAAGAATGCATTAAGAAACGATGAAAACGATGGTGAAGAGAGCTATAATGTTGAATGTATGAGAGAAAGAAACTTTTAATCAAGACAGCATCGGACTTAATTATTTCTCTTTTTCTCAATTTTATATTTCTTTAATACCTGAACTTCATTTTATCATGATTAACATTCAATTGTAGCATTTAAATGACTCTCACTCTCGTAGCCAGCATTTTGCGACTGATTTTCTTGAATAAATCCGTAAGACTTTTCCTTTTCTCTCTTTCTTCACTTCAATTAATGGCACTCTACGACGACTATGATTTCTCCATGACCTTTTTATTATTTTCTCTTCTTAGGCCTCCTCTTCTTTCTTTAATGTCTATCTATCTATCGCAATTCCCTTCAATCGCTTTTGCCTTTTGCTATATATAGCAGCTCTCGCTTTATGTTTTTTAAAAGCATTGCAAAATTGTTTACTGAAAGGGCATGAGCTTCATTCGTTTGCTCAAGGGCTCCCAATCGATTGGATCGAATATCTGTGGTAGTGGCGACAGTCTTTAATTTAATGTTGTGTTAAACACTTCCTCTCACTGTATAAGCATACGGCCATTACCGTTGACATTAAAAATCAACAGTTTGATTAAATTTTCGTAAAATTGCAATTTCACGCCTAAAATCAAAATCGTTTCTCGTGCACGGTTCCTCTTACTTACCTTTAAGGCCCATAAATTATGCTTCAAGTACACGAAGGAAGATTAGATGGCAGGGAACATTTGAAGGAAATTGTAAATTTTAATAATTGCCAACATCAGGCGGCGTGAATTTATTATACATTTATTTTCTTCATTTCATGTCGGATCTATAATTTTCTCTTTGCTCTTCTGTCGTGGTCAACTGCCTGTTTTCTTTTCCATCAATTTTTTGTCAATGCTCAATTGCGACAGAGCTTTTTCTTTGTTGTGTATTATACTTTTTTATATGTCTGACCTCATTTTCAATTCGATCGGCTTTGATTGAAAATCAACAAGAGACACAACGACAGCAGCAACAAATAGTTTGAGAGACAAATATACGCGAGCATGCATAGTTAAAAAGAGTTTCACGATTTTCTATTTAATAAATGATTCTTAATAGGTAAAAAGACAGCAAACGAGTGATTGTTTGGGAAGTTTCAATGGAGTAAGAGTGTTTTATTTCATCTCCTTTCAATTTTAATTATAATGTCATTGCTTTCATTGTGTGTTTGAGAATGATTTCAATATTGTTTTGCTCCATTTTTGGCACACTGTAACTTTGTTTTTGTTGCCATTATTGGTCACAAATATAATTTTATTCTCATTTTTTCAAAAGCAACTGCGTTGCTCAATTTCTCGCAATAATATGTGTTATTGTTGCGATACTGACGCCAAAGTCTGCAAATGGCAAACCCTACACACATTAATGCTCTCTTTATGTTATTGCTACCTCAAGAAAACGACTGTGGTCCACAAGAGTGAAAAAAAATTAATCTTAGATTGCTGCACCCAAAAAATGTTGTAAATTATGAACTGCTTTTTTAGTCAGTGTGTCATTAGAGCCAAGTCTATACCTTTACATTTATGATCTCGTGTGTCTGCAAATGTGTGTATATATAAAGGCATGGCATAGCATTAAATAATAACTAAAAAGTATTTGTAATTGTAATAAAATTCTCCAACAAATCCACTGCCATTGTGAATCATGAAAAAAGTGAATTGAGATATAGGTATGGCTGCAACCAATGAAGGCTATTTGGCAAATATTTCTAATTTTAATTTAATTTCAAAAAAGATCATAAAAAGTTATTTTCTAAAAAAAATCATTGAAATCATCAAAATATGCCTTTAGCTTTTAATCTCACCTTAAAAAATTAATGTCTACAGGGCTGAGAATATGACGAAATAAATCGTGAGTTTTTTAGTGCACATTAAAGTCTGTAACTTCAAATGCCCTCTTCTTAGCGCTCACTCACCTTCATTCAAAATAAAAAAAGCAACAACTAAAGTTGAAAAAAGTAAAGAAGTGTTTTGAGCACAAACAAGACTTTCAATTATTCCCTCCTCTCTTGTCTTGTTTTCGCCTCTCTCATACCCTTCAATAAGATGTTCACATTCCATTGACGTTGTGCTCAAGAATTTTTTAATGATCACTCTCACATCGCGGTGATTTTTGTTTTTTTTAAAGCGAAATTTCTTCAATCTTCTCTACAGAATCTGTTTGTTGTTTTGTTTCGCGTGTGAGTGGAAGCGGAAACGGAATTGAGTGAGAGAAAATCAAAACAGCATTGCTTGTAGGCCGACTCTTCAACAAAGCAACGTGAGCAGCAGCAAAATGAAATGGAACAGTGCAAATTCAAGTGACCGTAAAAGTGTCTTTTACACATCAGAAAATGCCAATAGCAATAAGGTATGTATTCTATTTATAAATTATTTTCAAAGGCCGACATTTTTAAAGAAATAAACCAATAAATTGACAAACAGAAAATATAAAATATAGTGAAATTTTTTACGTTTGAAATTTTTAATTAAATATTTCGAGTACAGAATTTAGAATTTCTTTTCAAATTGTAAGAGTCTATGAGCAATCAATTAAAATATTTCTTGAATATGAGAAAATGAAAAAGTAAAAAATTGAATTCAAAATTTATTATTTTCAAACTATAAAAAAATTTGAATCAGTTAGTATTTCCATTTCAATTAAATAAATAAAGTGTCGACCCCCTTGAGCATTAGCTCGTTAAAATTCAAAAGTCATTATTGTAAAGTGCTTCTCCGACGCTCTATAAAGCATATTGTAAAATATACACAACGAAGAAACACACAAAATGAAATCAAAGATTTGCAATTGGCTTTATACACACTAACCAGCCGTTTTCTTAAAGTAAAAGTGAATTATTTGCCAATTTGGGAGTTTATGAATCTCATTTTCAAGTTTATGTACACCATCCACCATTGCCTCTCGCTCATTCTTTTTTTATTACACTTATTTTGA
>JACWBX010004402.1:40381-61296 GCA_014622435.1 Polypedilum pembai
TAAAGCGAAATTTCTTCAATCTTCTCTACAGAATCTGTTTGTTGTTTTGTTTCGCGTGTGAGTGGAAGCGGAAACGGAATTGAGTGAGAGAAAATCAAAACAGCATTGCTTATAGGCCGACTCTTCAACAAAGCAACGTGAGCAGCAGCAAAATGAAATGGACCAGTGCAAATTCAAGTGACCGTAAAAGTGTCTTTTACACATCAGAAAATGCCAATAGCATTAAGGTATGTATTCTATTTATAAATTATTTTCAAAGACAGACATTTTTGAAGTAATAAACCAAAAATTGACAAACAGACTTAAAATATAGTAAAATTTTTTACGTTTAAAATTTTCAATTAAATATTTTGAGTTTAAAATTCTGATTTTAAAAATTTAGAATTGAATTCCAAATTTATTAATTTCATTTAAATAAATAAAGTGTCGACCCCCTTGAGCATTAGCTCGTTAACTTCATTGCTTTTATTTCACTTCTCATTATTGCAAAGTGCTTCTCCGACGCTCTATAAAGCATATTGTAAAATATACACAACGAAGAAACACACAAAATGAAATCAAAGATTTGCAATTGGCTTTATACACACTAACCAGCCGTTTTCTTAAAGTAAAAGTGAATTATTTGCCAATTTGGGAGTTTATGAATCTCATTTTCAAGTTTATGTACACCATCCACCATTGCCTCTCGCTCATTCTTTTTTTATTACACTTATTTTGATTTTTTATAATATAAATTTTCCTTACTGTTGCCTTATCTGCAATCATTATGCAAACAAAACAGTTGCAGAAAAAAAATATTCGACCAATTACCACTGGGAGTGGAGAAAGAAAGAAGGATTTATTTAAAAAAGCGGCAGTGACGGAAAAAAGTAGCGGTTTTATGCTAATTCTTAATATCACTTATACATCAAGACGGGTTTAATGACTTGTCTACCTTTTTGTCTTTCTCTTTTATTTGCTTATTCTTTTTATATGTTTTTGGCAAAAAAATTATACGACAGTTGAACGTTAATCCATTTTTAATTGCGATAATATCGAGATGTGTTTTAATAGCTTCGAGAAAATAAAAAAATTTAAGTGTTGAAAATTCTTAATGGTAATCAAAATAACAAAAAAAAAATATTTAAATCCATTATCAAACAACAATTTATTGTCTTAGTCACAGACGTTTAAAAGCTACCGGAAATCTCAAATAAGAAATATAAATTTCAATTACGCAAAAGTCTAACGCTTTTGCATACGAAAGACATTATAATGCGCTGCCAACTTCTACTTTCTATTTTTATTCATTCAACATTTAATGCTGTTAAGAAGTTAGCGCGACTAATAAACGAGTTTTCTTCGCCTCCATCACTTCACCGAAACTGATTCCGCTGAATAGACAATGGCAGCAACAACAACATCACAAATGCGATAAACATCTTTGTGGTTTGTGGGCATTTTGATTTTTTTTTTGCACCCATTTCAAGTGAGGTGAGAGGAGAGGAAAAACAGAAATAATAAAATAAAGCGATTCAACAATAGCGATAACAATCGTAGATGCTTGATTATAACAAGGAACTATTAAAAAAGAAACTACACTCGCTGTCTCCTCACTTTTAACTCTATCGCGAGTAGGTACAATGAATATAAGACTCTTATTAAAGTAACTCGACCATTGTGTACTATGAAAGCATTGTGTGCTATGAAAGCGAAATCTTGTTAAGTAAAAATTTTCAGAATCATTTTTTTCACTCTCGACATACAGAGAGCAGCAGCCGTCGACACACCTTCAACAATATATAATATTTTTCCATACATCTCAACTTACGCTCTCGTTGAGTTCCTTGAATGTGGCAACAACGAACAACGATTGACCTTCTTAAAAATCCGTAGCACTCTGTATAAAAAATATATAAAAAATAAAAGACTCTAATTATAACAGATTTATTCTCTTTCTCATGACTATTTGTTGCTCTGTGCGCGCGCCTTCCACGATACAGTTTATTTATGTGCATGTTAACCGAGTGACTTTAATGTTGTTATATTTTGCTTTTATTATTTTTTTTTGGGCGAGTCAATAGCATATAAATATTGCACACATAATTATTATTTTACTTCACTCATAAAACCACTATTCATGTACATGCACACATTGTGTCAACAATAGAAATGGTAGCAGAAGTAGAAATGTCTTTATCATTTCCCCCATTGCTCATTGTTAATGCACAATATTATGATAAAGCTACTGCGCGCATAAACGAGCCAACGAAGCAACAAGTCAACTCAAGAATCAAATTTATGGCTTTAAATTAACTATTCGCATTCTCTGTAAAGTTATTTATCAAGAACTTTTCTTGTTAAAAGCCATGGCGGTTGAACTCAATTATCTGAGAGAGTAAGTTTGTTGCCAGCTTTAATCTATGTACTTATTCATGAATGCTTATTCTGTCAGAGCTCTATGAATTCCAACGCTGTTGAGTATTTTAACTGTTAAACAAATTGTTACGCTGTTGAGAAATGGGACCCTTAAATAGAGAACTTAAGTTACTAAATGCTAATAATTTTTGGGAACAAAAATTTGTAGTTTCTAAAGAATAAACAATTTCTAATGGAAGAGCTGAAAAGAAATGGGCGACGCGGAAGTGTAAACAGTTGTACTTATGAAGAAAGACTTGAGTAGGAAGATAAAAAAATAAGAAATTTGTCTTGTTAAATTATCATGTTGTAAAGTTTTAGATTCACTGTTTCTTTAAATCAAAATGTATATATAGTTGACTGTTAAATTTTTTTAATGATTTGATGCTCAATACATACATTTGAATCTTTTAGTACTCAACACTAAGTGTTTGAGTGTTTTAGTGTTCAATATTAAGTGTTAAAGTGCTCAGCATTAATTATTTGTGTGTTTCAAGTGTTTTAAGTGTTTTGATGCTCAACATTAAACTTTTGTCAGTTTTATTGCTGAATAGTTAATGTGTTTGCATTAGTGTGTGCGATTTAGAAATGTTTTGGCAAAAAAGGACCGATTGTGCTAAAGAAGAATATCAAGAAATAAAATATTAGAATTTTTTTTTCGTTTTGATTTGTAACGCTTTAAAATACCATAAAACTTTCTATTTAATGATAAATTTTGACATATGCAAAATAAGAAAATAAAAACACAATGGCGATAGATATCAGAATTTTGCCCACTCTTCCAAAACTAATAAGTGTAAAAACACACAGTGTGAGACTCAAAAACTGTAAAGAAACTCGTTACGAAGTGTACACATACTCGTTAGGGAAAGGAAAGAGCGAGAAAGAAAACTATTTTTCACTACGTACGTTCCATTTGAATAATTATTCTACTCAAAATTGCCATAACAATGGAATACTTCTTTCTTTCTTATAAAATAATTTCTTTCCTTAATGTATGCGCGATGGAAAGATATTTTAATGTTGTTTAATTATAGCAAATAAAAAAGAGCTAGCCATATCGTACAAGCTTTAGATATCGTGAGCTAGATATTAAAATTCCAAAGAGAGTGAAGAAGAAAGAAAATAAAACTATACACGACTCTTTTGCAAACGTACAGACTTTGCTATCTAGAAGAAGTTGAAGATGGAATAAAAATGAAATCATTTATTATATTGGCTTACTTACGTAACAATGAATGAAAATATAAAAGAGTGTGAAGTATCAAATTTCTTAATTAAATAACAAAGAATGGGGAATCTCATTGCCTCAAACATGCGATTAACTTAATCTAAATTCGGTATTCTTAAAAAGCACGAAAATCAGCATTCTTTATAATTCGTGTATTATTCCTTCACACTTTTTTTCCTCTCTTTTGCTCGTCATCGAACTCAAAATATATCATCAATCAAGCAGTTATGATATAAGCTTGGAGCCTCATGAAAGATGATGATGCTTTGCTTGCTCCACCGCTGAGCGATGATGTTTTTTTTCGCTTGCAGACGCTAAAAGAGTGATGAAAAGATGACTATACAAATGGGGATATAATGCTGTCTATGTGCTCACAGTTTAGCCATGTATCACGTTCATAACATCCATTTAAACTCTACCGAGTGCGAGAAATAGATGAACTTCCATCTTAAAGGACCCACGAACTATAGTTTTCATTTCCTGAATGGGTAGCTCATTCAAAAAGACATTAGACAGCCCGGATAGATGAGTGTCGTTAAATTCAATGTATACACGCAGCATTAATGCTCCACTCCTCGTACACAACAGAATTAAATATATAAATAATTAGCGTTTAATGGAATTGATGTCGAGACATTCATTTAATGAGAAGACGTTTGTTGAAAAAGGCTTAAATTATCAATTACCGGCTGACTATCGGCAAATCTAATTGAATCGAGCGCCATTAGCAGAATTTTAATGTTCATTAAAGCAAACATATGCCGTGGAAGTAGACAGATAGAAAGAGAGAAAAAAATAACTAAAGTTTCTCACACTTATCACGCAGACAAAATCAATATTTGCAGTTTGAGAAATTATAAGTAACCTTGAGCTCATTTTAACTGTACATCCTCATTGAGCTTGCATCTGTTGAGCGATCACGTTACATTCCAACATTGACTCGAAAGAAATTCTTTTGTTTGAGTCAATAGTCGACGATGCGCCAACATCATTATTAATTTTGTTATATTGAAAATTACTTTATTTTGAAATTTCAATATCATTAAGTAATATCGAGGGATGTTTTTGTGTTACGATAAGCCTCTACTTTTCATAACAATTCAATATGGAATTTTTTCTTACTTATGTAAATTATTGAGAATCAATATTGTGGTTTGAAGAAAGTTCACCTTGAGAATGTTCTCACCTGTAAGTGTGTGTATGCGTGTGAAAGTCTTTCTTTTTTATTATGTTTTGCATACATTTTTTTTTATCCCATAATCCATAAGGGAGCTTACCTAACATTGAAAACAATGTCTCAAAAACCTTCTTTCTCGTTTGCTCGCATCGTAAGTATAATTGAATCTTAAGATTATCGGATTTTACACTCAATTTTTTATTCTTTCGATACAGACATGTCAAAAAAAAATATTATTGGATACACAAGTAAGGTACTTTATCTTTTTTTCTCTCTACTCTTGCTTGCGTTTCTCAATGGATTTTATAAAACAAAAATTTTACAGTCAGTTGCATCTAACCTTCATTAATTTTTAATATATTTTATTTTCCAATCTTCATCGGTTTACTCGTTCATCTATCATAAAACTTGTGTTACTTTCAACCTTCTGCTACGGTTTCTTATTACCCGTGTGCGTTCTTCCTGCCATATTCAATACATTTATAAGAACGTTATCATATGAGAAAATAGAAGAAAACACTTGTTTACGATAACAACTGCTACGTAGAATTCTATTTAAAGTCAATTCCAATAAGTAATCGGAAAGCATTTTACCGTATTTGTTGTTGAACACATGCAAAATATTAATTATTCCATGGATGAATGCAACCATCCTTGAATGGGTGCACTTATAGCCAACGGAAGAGATTCATAACATGGTAAAATTCATGAATATTCGAAAACACTTTCGTGGACATGCATTTATATATGAAATTTAAAACCCATAGTGAGTGCAGTAATTAACCAAAAAATATTTTTTATTTTCATTTACTGACAATATAATTTTTAATGTCGGAATTATAAAGTAATAAATTTTCTTGTTGTTGTTGTTATTTTAATAATGAATGTTTTTTGGGTTATAAATATGAATGTTGTTGCAGCTACTACTGACCAAATCGTTCGTGTATATCATTTATAAAAATTATGAAACAAAAGTTGATTTTTAGAGTAAATTAATTGCAAATGTAATTGAGATCAAACATTTTTAATGAATGAAAAGGCTCTTTGACTTTATAGGAACGAACAAATTGAAACAATTCTGCTATATAGCAAATTATGATGTCATTCTCACAAATGCCAAAAATAATTCTGTTCAGGAATGTTTATGGTAGAAGGAGAAAGACAGATGGTCTAAAAATTTTATATGGATTTATTACATGCCATAAACATACGACTGCTCTCGAACATGTCGAGAATTAAGGATTCTCACCTGTGGATTTTGAATGTGATGATATTAAGATTAGCTCTATAAATAGACGACTTCTGTTGAGATTTGCTTTTCTTCTTGTGAGGAGATTTTGAATTTGTTTTTTTAAGAAGCTAAAGCTTCATTTTAATGTTTTTTTTTCATTCGATTTAATCTTGAAAATCAAATAGATTTTGATAAATGAAACTCATCAATCAAATATTTGAGCATAAACTTATTTATGTAATCTTTCAGCGATTACTTCACGAGTAGCGTCTTTCTGATAAATGTGAATAAGTGAGTTTGGGTCATTGCAGAAATCCTTTGCTCACTATCATTTTGTATTAAATTTTCATCGCACAGTTTTATCGATTATATTATTTATGAATTGCGAGTGAAATTGCATAACAAGATAGAGAAAGAAAAATAAGTAATAATAAGCACAGATGAGCAAGTTTGATTAGTAATTTCTCATCTCAAACTGTGATCACTTTCTTTAATAATGCAAATGGAATTCAAATGTAAAGAAAAAGAAAATCCATCATGATCAATGCAATCTCTTCAAGTCAGTGAGTGAATAAAAACAAATTACACGTTATGAAAGAGAAATTTTTCATACTTCTCAATTGGCAATAGCAAAAAAAACTTGAGTGCTGTTCACGAGAAATTCTCTTATCATTTAATACATGGATTTTTTTTTTAAAAAAAATCAAAGATAGTCAATCATTTGCTACGGAAATGTAATACATCATTATGTCTATTAATAGTCATAAGACTCTCCTTAACAAGAATAAATTGGCTCGTTTTGGCTAATTACCGCAAACCATCACAAATTATGACCTAGAGAAGACTATTTAAATGTTCTACATCCTTGCTGATAAATTGTTGATCGCCATTATGTCGTTTACGCTTAAATTCCTCATTAAATCCATTACAAATTCAAAACATTTCCCACTCAATTAATCACAACACAGAAATCTTTTAAGATTCCCAAAAACATTTAACTTCGCAACTACAACAAACAGGCAATCACATAGAGAGCTTAGAAAAATATGTGGAGATTAATTTAAGTTAATAATGTAATAATGGGCAACAATAATTTAAGTGTGTACAAACAATTCGACAGAGATTTCGATAATTTGAAAATGTCATATGCTCATTAACATTTGACGTTACTTTTGGGTCTTACGTCGAACGCATGAAAACAAAGTATGTGTGGACAGCATTGAGAATAGACATAGATAATTTGTCTTTGTTGTGTTACACATTGCTTTTCGATGTGCAATGGTAAAGTAATTAAACATTCACAACATAGGTAGACGTTTCGTTATGTAGACCAAAAGAAATATTTCTGTGCACACGGCAGTTCTTCATCAAATCGTCTGTCTTTTTGCCATCAAAATCCATTAGCGCCATGGTGTGTTTTAATAAATACACAACAAAAAAAGATAAATGAGAGCATGTCTTTTTTCTCATGCACATACGCACGAAGTCAGAGTCATTAGATTATTTCGGCAATAGTACAACTACTGAAAACACAATAATTAATTTAGTGCTGATGATTCGTGCATGTGTAAGCAAGTGGTTGCTGTGAAAATTCATTCGACAATGAGAAATTTTCATGTGGTGAAAAATGCGCTTAGAAAGTCAAATTTTTTACCTAATACTCTCACGGTCTATTGTTGTGTGCAATCATCGAGATTTACTTATTTTTTGCGAACAGCAAATGCCTAAATTAACTCAAATAGCAACGATGATATGTGTAGAGCAATTAATGCAAGGAGAAGACAGCTAAAAACTTGTTAGAATTAAGTAATAATAAAATAAAATTTAATTTGAGATTTTGCTGTAGAATTGAATTTTTTTGAACAAAAATTTAGAAAAACACTGAATTCACTTGCTAATTGTGCTTCATATTATAATTTACACCTCAATTTATTGTCACAAATAAATAAGAAATAAAAATATTTGAAAATTAAAACCCTCTAAAAGTTTTATTGATTATTTGTAACGGTTTGAAAATTTTAATCAAATCTTTTCCAATCTTGAATCCCTTGACACTTAACTATATGCAACTGGAGCAGCTAACTTTTTTACGCATATTTTTTTGCGTTATTTCGTATAAAAAGTTACGCGTAATTATGAATAATTTTATGAAAAAGTTTACGCGTAATAACGTGGGGTTTATGACCCATCTTCTTTTCAAGATTACTCTATTATTTTTTGGTTAGAACTTAGAACAGTCAGTAAAACAGACTTTATTTGCTATAAATTAGGAAATTTTTAAATATTTCGAAAACAATCAAATAAAAAAAAGTATTTTGAAATGTATTTCTTTGAAAGATTACTTACTGTGTTTTATTTTAAATTTATCAAAAAATAGAAATAGTAATCTTATGTTAAGCGAATAAGCATAGAATTCTAATGAAATTTTGCTTAATTTTAAAATTTTTTATAGAACAGCAAAAAATCATTGATTTGTTGAAGTATCTTCACATTGAATTAATGTATATTTGAAATTAATAGACATTATAAAAAATTTCAAATTAATTACTGAATACAATAAAAACGAAAGAGAGCGAGAGAGAGAGAGAGAGAAAAGCGAGAATGAAGCTGCATGCATTATGTAGATCAGTGTGAACGGAAATTTTGCTGTGAGGCTTTTTGTCGACCCGAAAAAAAGAATGTAATGCGAGCAAGGTCATTTCGTGGCGACCACATCAGATGATGATGTTGTTGTTTTCATTTCGGATGATGGTGGCATGCACATAATGTATTTCACACACAAAAACAAGAAATGTTTTAAATTGGATTTTAATAGAATTGCTTTAACCATCAGAAAATATTAAGTGAAGTAAGAAAAATTAATAGCTTAGAGGATGGATGGGTTTCAGTGGTTGAATAGAGATTGCAGTTTATGCCATTATAGCAGCAGATCTCGTCAAGCGAGGCGAAAAAGCAAATTATAAAAAATTAATAATAAAATATGAAAATTATGTGTGTGCGCGTTTAAACTTGAAATACTCGCATAATGCGTTCGTCAACCGCTCTCACGAGAGATTTCTCGTTCACTCTCCGTTGTCATGAAAACGGATCTGATTAATGCGCTGTGTGCACTGCCCCAATCGACCTTGCATTAGATAGCGCACAACTTTTATCAACAAATAGATTCTTCGCAATGTGATAATAATAAAATAAAAATTTTCCACTTTTGTTTCATTCGACACGCTCTCGCATGATAATGCATAAACTTCAACTTATATATTAATAAAAACGACAGCAACAGTAGCGGTAGCTTTATGCAAATAAGAAGAAACGAATGCAAATAGCTGTTCACCATATGGCAATGCACACAAAACATAAAACTAGTCTATTGAGAGTGAAACCGCGACGCGAGATCTTTTTTATTGCATTTCGCTACAAGCATGCATATTTCATAACAAGGTTTGATGACCACATAGAATTTTGGAGCGTGACAATTCGTAAGTGGCTTTCGTTTATTCTCTATGGAATCAAATATTTGTCTGTTTACTTTTTTGATTTTACGTTATCGTTCTATAATTCAATTTTAGCAAATTACTCATAAGCGAGCGAAACAGTGATAAAATTTACAAAAATAATACAATGAGCTCAACGCAAATATACACATCTGTCCATAAATTGAGACTTGCAATCCATTTATCATGTTGATATCTATAGATCTAATACACATTTTTGTTATTTTCGCGTTCACCTACTCACCGTTTGTTTTCTGTGTGAGTTTACTTATCTTTAATAGTGAGTAAATGATACACACAAAAGCATATTATAACTGTTGGAAAATTGTTTTATATCACTTCACCCGAAGCAAGCATTAATAAGTAATTGCGTCTGTGCGGAACGTTATCATACAAAGTGCCTGCCATTGATAAGAATTTATATTGCCCATTAAAAGTGCTTCATTACCTACGGCCTCGAGAAATTTTTTTCATGCGAATATTTATGCTCTTGTCTCATTCAACAGGAACAGCGACATCAACAGAAGTCAAAAGGCAATGGTGGTGAGACAGATAGCAGCAGCACTCTTTTCACCTTTAAGATGGGCGTTGACGATGAAACAGCAGAAAGTCAAAATTCCAAGTCATCAAGTAATAGCAACAGCATCGAACGGCACAATAACAACATCAGCAGCAAAGGCACCGACCTGAAGCGCTATTTGAAGAATTTCATGCTCTTTTCGAACCTGGAAATAGAAAGTGAGAAGAAATGTCGTGATGAGCAGCTATCGAGAGTCGTGAAGGCGTTGATGATGTTCGAAAAAAAGCTAAGGAAGGAGCAGGAAATTATTCAACAGCAATTGTGCGAGAAAGATCGCGTTATCAATCGACAAATGCACACCATTTCCAACATGAAAGTAAAATTGGGCGCTGATCATCAAATTGACGATGAGACAATAAGCGGAACTGCCGAATTTTGTCCAATGTGTCGAAAAAAGTATTACCTGAGGGCGACAAAAAGCATTGCAACGCAAACAAGCCTCAAAGGTTTCACGAATAATATTAGTGATGGTGAGTTAAAAAATTATTAAAAATACTCTTTAGTGCTTTTAATATTTAAAGTTTAAAGACAAGCAAAAAATTGCTTCATTTTGGTCAAAAACTATGCTAAAAATTATCTCAAATCTTAATCCCTTAAGCGGCTTATAAATGATACAATTCGCTTCTCTCATTGTAAGACGATTAACTTTAGCTCTCTGCTGTCATTCGATTGTTTTTCTCTTTGCAAAAATATTACTAGAGTGATTATAAATCCTTTTTGTCCATTTCCTCCTTGTTTTAATTCATTTAGTACTATTAGTAATCATTCAATTTTGTTTATCTTCACACGTTTCGATAATAATTAAGCTCTGAATATTGAACTCCTGCTTGTTTGTCACGTAGCAAGCTAATTGACTAACTTTTTTTATATCGTTTGATATTTAAATTTCCGTTAAATTCTGCAAAAAATTGCAGACAAATTGATTTCCTACTGTCTTTATTTCAATCTTGATTAAGTGGAGAGAAAACAAATTTCCTTTGATACAAGTCGTTCATGAGAAATCTTTCGTAAGCAAGAGGCTAGTTTAAGCGGAAATCTTGTGACAATAACGTGCGATATCTTAATGATAATTGTTGCAATTCATTGTGTAATATTTGTGATATTTTATATAAAAGAAGAAAATTACCCATGGGATGTCATCTCTCTTTTTTCTCTTTTTATATTTTTTAGACTATTCATCTATACAAAGTGTGGAGTATATGTCATCGAGTGAGGAGCAAGAGGCGCTACTTAGTCCAAATCCATTTTCGACAGCACGACGTAGTAAGAAGTATACGAGCAAAAAATCCTACAAAGAATATCTACAGTCGCGCCCACATCACAACAATAGTGCCAGCAGCGAGGGCAGTAGCAACAGAACAACACCAAAAGACTTTTTCGTAAACGATCGCAATAATAACAACACTGTTGGTACAGAGCATACGACGAGTACGAATGGTGGAAAGGAAATTGGAATTAGTAAAAGCGCGAGTTGTGGAGGCGCTGCAAAATTTTCTCTAATTATGAATGATATTCATGGTATAAAGCAACAAAAGCAGCAATCATGCGATGACACACATTCGTTGAAAATAAATCGTATGCATGGCATAAGTCTCACCACACTGAATACGACAGCTAATGAAATGAAAGAGAAAGAAATGCCGTCGCACCATAATAATAATAATAGTGCTGATGACTCGAGTAATAACGACAATCAAACTGCAATTAAAGTGACAGTCGGCGATGATAAAACGGACCTAAACGCCATTGGTTGTGACGATGTGGCCACACGAAAAAAGTACTGTGATGAGGGATTGAATGTGAAGCAAAAGATTGCAACACGCGATGACTGGTACATAAGTGATATTGAGGAAAACGATACAACACTTGGCGGAACAAAGTCGCCATACGGAAATGGCGTCTCAAACAGTGTTCTTGAATGTGTTAATCAAATTTTGCTGCAACAATCAATGGACGAGTATATCGAGTCTAAAAGCGAGAGCAAACCAAAAGAGACGACAAAAGAATCAACAACAACGGCGCCCACGCGATCAAACAAGCGAGTTCATTTTTCAACAAAGAACAGTATGGTGCAAATTAAGCCACGACATCGGCATCACTCGCCTCCATCTGATCTGCATTTGGATCATCATGATGTACTTAACTCGACCTATGAAAATCAGAGCACTTATAGCAATGAATATGAACTCATTGGTTCTAGTACGAGAACTTATGTTGATATGGATACAGTAAAGGGAGAAAATTTCAAACCAAAACTTCCACCTAAACCCGATAACCTTATGAAGCTCCAGCAAATTGCCAAACAACGTGCATTCGTCCAAGATCAAATTTATATCAGGAAAAATAGCTCTGACTATGAGCTGAATGAATCAGAGCCCGATTATGCTTCAATATCAGAAATTCAAGATACAATAACGAGTGTCAAAGTGGTCACTGCAGAAGTACACAATAGTGCAGACGACGATGATGAAAATTCAGATGATGCAGATGACAACGAATATTCGGAAATTAAAGAGTTGCCTACGCCTACACCAACTGAAAGTGACACTGTCTCTGTGAATGTCACTGAAGATGACTCATTTGCTGATGTTCCTAAATTGCCGAATGTTTATTCAATCATTCCAGGCATCGAGACAACACCCACTTCGCCAATCAAGAAGGAATCGCCAGGCAGCAAGAAGTGCATAGGCATCGATAATTACATTACCAAGTCACCAATAAAGAAAAAACCACCGATTGCCTTTGCTTCAATTAAAAAGGAAAAGGAGAAAGTAGCGGATGTTAATGGTGTAAATAAAAAGCAAGCTCCACCAGTGCCACTCAAACATCAACAGACTATTAAGATCATTGATGAGAAAATCCAGCAAGAATTCGATTGGTATAATCTTGATGCAGAATATACAAAGACTGACATCGTAATCACTCCACAAATCGAGAATATCGAAGAAATGTATCAGTTTGATGATGAGAATGGTATCAACGGCGAGGACGCTGTGAAGGTTGAATATAATCTTGAAGATTTTGACTATGAGACAGTGCCGTCTTCATCAGACTGTAGTGCAATTGAAATCGAAACGAGTAACAATAATTTTACGACTGTTATCAAGATTAACGAGAGTAATTCATCATCTGCGTCATCATCATCATCGACAAGCGAGGTTCCTGCTTCACCAGTCAGCAAAACTTCAACGACAGCCAATCTGATGGAACTAGCTGAGACACCGAAAATTGATTTTAAAAAGACAAATAAAATTCGCTATGAAAAATTCCTGAAAGAATCGGGGCTGATCTCAAAGCCAATTCTATCATCGAAAAAGAAATTTTATGCGGGATCTTTTGTATAATATGTAAATTTATGTGCGAGAAAAGAAGGATAGAGAGAAAGTTGGGTCATCCAGTGCTATATAATGACTCATTTCATTATGAAAAGAAGAATTCTATTTGGCGTTTAATTAATGTCTACTTATTCTATGTAAATATCCATTAATGATGAGCTAATTGCAATCTACCCATCTTTTATCATTCTACGGCCATAGTATAAAAAAAAGTATGCATTAAAATTACAGCGCCATTAAGCAAAGAATACCACGACCCTCTCTTTTTCTTTATTTTTGACTCTCACACCATTAAATGATTTTTTAGCTTCCCTCGCGCAGTCAAAGAATTTTGAGCTTTACAAGCTTTTTCAATACGATGATTTATGCTATATACATATATTTTTTCCCATAATATACATTTATATTAGTATATAAAAAATATGGAATGAATGCGATATGATGAATATTTATTATTTTATGATGATGAACAAATAAAATATGAGAAATATATATCCTACACATCTTTTTATTATTATTATTTTACAAAATACAGTGCTACTTATTTTTAATTGTTGTGTGGTTTAAATGAATTTTTCACAACTTTAAACAATTTAATTGAAATATCAAATAAACCAGTTTATAGCCATCGTCATCCGTAGAAGAATTGAAAGAAATAAATTGTCACATTAAGGCGAGTTGTGGATATTAAACGAGAACTTTTATGTTTACTGCAGTCGAGTTAAAATTCATCAATCACCTCTTTTTTCTCTTCAGTAAAACATTTTGTCATATGACCAGACGACGATGATCTAATAACGATGACAAAAGTGAGCCGCCCGAAGGCTTTTTTCTCTTTTACAGCAATAACAGCAGCTTACGTTCTCTCATGTGAAAAACAGTGCTGACATTTTTAATGTGTCCCATGTGGATTGGACGAATAAACAATAAATATAAAAAAATATGTAAGAATTGCTGCCTTGACTGTGTATGAGGTATATGAGTTATTTGAGATTACCCGAGGAGGATGCTTGCTCAATTGGAACAGTGCACTTATTCATGAGCATTACCATATTGTCATAATAATAAAAGAATGAAAGAAGTAGCAGCAACAACAGCAAAAATTATTAACAACAGTTGAGTAAATTTCTACGGCAGTGGCGGTAGTGAAAGAAGAAAACGTGAAGAACAAACTTCCTTTGCTTATAAAGTCAATGCAAGCTTTTCATTCTTCAACACGATTGTTGAATGTTTTTTATGCAACGAAATTTTTTGTTCAGTTCTATAGAGTGCTAAACACTTAAGATGAAGTTAATCATATAACAAAAAAGGTTCTCAATTATGAAAAATTATACACTGTTATTCATCATCAACAACAAGCGTCTACATATAACAAAGGTCTCTCATTACAAACTCTTTTTCTATTTCCTCTTGAGCATTAACATACGTATGGGTTCTCTTCACTTCTTTTTTACCTTTTCTTTTTCCTCTCTTTCTTACTCTAATGGAATGAAAACATAACAATCAGCATTGTAATTTTGAGTGTTGTTCACTCATTCGCTGCTTATGCTGTAAAATGCAAAAAAAACTCTTTTTTTATTTTATTTAAAAGGTAAGCATTGTAAAACTAAATGAGACATGAAGCAACAATAAAGTTGAGTTTTTTTGTATGTTCTTGATTGTTTGGGATTTTTTCTCTCTCTCTTTCTCTCTCTCTCTCTCTCTATGAGTACAAACACATTAAATGTTTACTGAAGTCATTAAAATCCGTTAAAAAATTAATAGAAAAAGTATCATCACACAACAATAAAAAGTTCAATAATTTCTCGATGTGTTATTTATTTATAGGTATATTTTTAACTGTTATTTGAAAGCATGAGAATGAATGAATGAAAAATTTCTTACTGGGACAATGCATGATGAACATCGAGAACGTAAAACATTCGAAACATTCATGAAACATTTTATTTTTACAACACACTCAATTCAAAATTTTAGTCTTTTTTCATTCGTGCATCGAAGCAAAAGCTGTTCAGTGTAAACGAGTAAAACTATTAAGCATAAAAAATTTTTGTCTCTAAATCAGATAAATAAAGGTGCTAATCACTGTCAATTTATCGTGAAAGACAATTCATTGTTATTGAATGAAGTGAATTAAAATCTCGCAAACAAAAAAAAACGTTCTAATTTTTTTTTCTTTTGAAAATCTCGTGTGTGCAACAGAAAAAAGAAAACTTTTTTCCCAGTTCAATGTTAAACTTTTAATATCAAATAATAAGTTTTTTGTTTCACTTCGCGTTGCGATTTTATTAAAGAAAAAAGCAGCAGAAAAAAATGAAAGCAAGAAAGAAGTTTTGTGCATGAATCCCAATTTGTATATGTGTACATACCATATTAGAAGAGAGCCAAAAAAACACACATTGGAGGTCTCATATAGTATTGTGTCTTTATTATAAGTAACTTGGATATTCCGTCTGAAGACTTATACATTATATTTTTCGCTCAAAATTTCATTGTGGCCTGAAAATATGAATAAATTATAAAAAACCAAAGAAGAGTTTTGTGTGGCTTTTTTTGTCTCTTCCATTGCATTTGAAATTGAAATTGAAATCGAATTATTCTCGCACTGCCTTTTGCGTTTGTGGTTTTTCTACAAAACTTAAAAAAGGGCAAGGAGAGAGAGTGAGAGAGTAAAAAAAATAACAAAACAGAAACACAGTGAAAATAAAAGGAGAGAAAAAAGCAATTTAAAAAAAGTTTAGTGTGAATTCACAAATGCTCTCTGTAGTAAATAAAACAAGAAGAAAAGAAGTTAGTGTTGTTTGCAAATAATCAAATGGACAACAGCCCAGCAGTAGAGTCAACGGAAATTGACTAATTATTTACATTTAATTAAAAGAATAGCATGAGAATATTTATTTTTTGTATGACGATATAGTGAACCACCCGTAGCAAGTTGTGTCGTTGTCATGACGAAATTTCTAGTGGCAAAACAAAAACAACA
Source organism: Polypedilum pembai (assembly GCA_014622435.1). Taxonomy (NCBI): domain Eukaryota; kingdom Metazoa; phylum Arthropoda; class Insecta; order Diptera; family Chironomidae; genus Polypedilum; species Polypedilum pembai. Next base: position 56,807 of record JACWBX010004402.1, read on the forward strand.
ACAATAAATGTGTATATGCATGTAGTTGTAGTAAAATAAAAATAAAAATGATGAAATGATAGTATTGTGCATTAAAATAAAATCACGAAAAAAAGAGAACATTTAACGAGTAGCAGTGAAGATAAATTAATTGCGACGAAAGAAAGAAGAGGAAAAGTTCAAATCGATTGATTAGTTAGGTAAGTTTTGCACAATTTTTCATTCTCCGAACTCTCTTAGTATGCTTAAGCAGTAATACAATATATTGTGGGCTATAAAAATTGAAAAGCTAGCCGAAGTAAGCGCAAGCAAAACGCGTGAGCTGAAAAGTAAGAGCAATAAAATATATATAAGAAAAGAAGAGAAAAAGCAGAATGCTGTACCGTTTGATAATACAAAACACATAAAACTACGAAAAAAAAAATAAGAAAGAGAATTGATGTTAAATACATTACAGAGAGATGTTTAAGAGACTTGTTAGTGCTTATAAAATGAGACAAAACAAGACTCATTTGCTCTTATTAAAATACATTACAATCCTATATCGAAATGCATTCTCGTTGTCGATTGAGGTGTGTATTGACGTCCACAAACTAACAGCAATAGTAGAACTGTGTCACTTCCCAGAAAAAAAACTTAGCGCAAATACTGGTTTCTTTTACTGGTGCTTTTATCTATCACGCCACGACCTATCTTTTTTTCTCTTCTTCTTATTCTTTAGTTTCAAGTTCTCTTGCAAAAAATCTTTTTTTGTAGCTAATTTTTATTAATAAATATCTTACCGTATAAGAGAGAAAGAGACTCAATGCTTGTTGCTTATAATATAATATTACTAAGGTCTACTGCTTCAATGTCAGAGTTCCTTTTTTTTATTCATATTAATATTATTATTATGCCTGTGAGTTTAATTAATTAATTGCCACCCCTCTATAAAAATAAATGAAAAGAGAGAACTCAATATGAGAGATAGTGAGAGTAAATGAATGCTTATGAAGAAAGCAGTAAAGGAAGAATCACTCACAGACAACCATAGCAAAAGTCGAGAAGGAATTTTTTTTAACATTTGTATGCGACTTACTATAGAGAATGTCAAGGATTTTAAAGTTAAAATAGATTAACTTAAATTCCTAACGAGTGAGATAATTTTGAATTGTCGTTATTTAAATTCATTGCAATTAGCAAAGTAAACTCAGGCAGAGAGTTCTTGAATAAATATTGAATAAATTAAAAAGAAATTTCCTTTCTCTCTCGTTCGTACGTTTGCTATCCAATTTATGATAGCTGCAATATTAATGACACTTTCTTTCTAATAGAATGAACATGGAGAAATAGAAAGAAGCGAGAAAAAAATTAATTTACTCAGACCGTTATTGACTTACTCTTCTGTTCTCATTTGTGAGTGAGTCTAAATCGTGGATAATTGATGATTGTCGGTAGACACTTCTTAGTCAACAAACAGAAGAAAGCTTATCATTATGTTTTTATACAGTTATCATATATCCTACATTTGACCCATCGGAATCAACATTCATTCACTCTCGCATGCAAATCCATCTAAAATCTGATGTCTATCAGAATTAATCTACTTGTTGATCTATTAATCTCAAAAACATTCACAATATTGTACCATGGCCATGAAGGACTATGTAAGAATGAATTGCTATTTTTACATCAAATTTCTCACAATAGGAAGTCTTTTTTAATTTATTTTCAATTGCATTGCTATATAGCTCAATTATCAATTATTTCAAGTAATTTATTTTTTTGCCATAACATCAAAAGCCGATTCTAATCAATTCAAAGAGAGAGGATTAAAGCAAATATATGTTATTATAGAAATAAATGCTCATCTCATCTTTAAACTGTGACTCTCATCTCAGACAACAGTTTAAGTATGTCACGTTGAAGAATAATGAATCAATCGATCAAAGAATAATAAAAGAATATCATCAAATTATTTCCTTCGCTTCATTTATCAAAGAAATTAACTAAGAGTTAATGAAAGAAATTTTTAATTGTTTTTGTGTGTACTTGACTTAAGTTTTTAATTAAAGCTTTTTCTAATTTCCTTAAATTTCTAACAAAGAAAAAGTTTTTCAAAACAAAATACTTCAAGCAATTCTTTCTCAACAATTATAAAAAGTTTACAGTTTCATCAACAAACATATTTTCGTGATTGCTCACAGTTTGTTAAACTACAATCCACAAAACATCAATAATAAATAAATTGCTAATACTCATTGACCTATCTCTGTGTGTTGAACTTTAAGCCACTTATTTATGGCATCTCATTGTGCAATGATGAATTTCAACAAAAGCAGAACCGAAGTGCAAAAATTTTTTTGCTCCGTTCATCAATTAAGTTCCTCCTCAAACTTTCTTTTATTCTTCGAGTAGCTCGTTCACTAAAAAAAATGAACTTTAATCTCAATCTGTAAATAAGTAGAAAGAGTGTGTTTTAAATTATTCAGCTTAAATGTGAAAGAAGTAGTCGCTTTGAGGACTTTTTGAGTGTTGTTTGAAAAAAGTGACAGTTTTCACTCTTAATTTCATGCATTCTCATGTACGTAAATTGCAGAGTGCTGGCGTTAGTGAAAGAGAAAGAAAAACACTTCTCATGCCTTAATTGTTTTGAATTTGTTGAATATTTTACTAGTACTATCGTGACATTGACAACAAGATAAATTGAGACATTGACGGTTGGTCTTACGTCCTTAATGATACTAATAAAGTATTTTATTTAAACAAGTGAATGGCAATTCTTGACAAAAAATTGTTTCTAAAAGCTGAATAAATACAAAATTTATTGAGAAAAAGTACTACAGCAGAGTAACAAAAAAAACTATACAATAAACATTTCATTGTAAATATCGTCATTTTCTATTTTAATGAATCAAATATTTTGTAAAGAAATTGAAAACAATAACTAATTTTGACCATTTCTTGTTTAAATGAGCTTCATATGACAGTTTTCATCCAACCAACATTAAATCTCACCAGAAATATCATAATTTGCCATGGTTGATGATGATACTCTAGACAAAAAAGAAAAATAAAATGACAAGTATATAAAAGAATAAGAAGATTAAGCATGTAATAAAAATTGCTTAATACACTCGATTGCCTAATGCATTCAATTGAGTTTATGTAAAGCTTATCTTTCCAAGACGATTGTTTGTTGTTGTCTTGGTTATTTCAGCGGATGTTCTTGAATTGAAGCAGAAAATCAAATATTAATATTAAGCTCACACCGCAGTCATTTCACACTAGTTGAACGTGCAGTGAACTATCGTAAAATTTTCTTCTTATTTATCATAATTCCAGACGGAAATTATTTATTACAACAAATTACTAAATGAAAAGTTGATGAGAGAATAATCTCTTTTTAACTCGCAAACAGAAAAAGTTGTTTACTCATGAATAAGAAAAATCCTCTTCTGAGTATAAGTTGGAAAATGTAAAATGTGAAAATAAAATTCAGAAATTACCGCAGCTGGGTTTTTTCATTGAAAAATATAAAATGTGAATGAAGCAAAAAATAAACTTTTTGTATAATACACATTAAATTATTGCTAAAAGAGACCCCAAAGTGGCTTTTCTGCTCCTTCATTCAAAGTAAAAAGGAAAATGGTGTGAGAGAGAAAGAAAAAATTCACATAAAAACACGCTAATGAAATCTTTCTTACTTTTACATGGCTGAGGTGTTTTTGGATGAAGGCGAAAAAAGAAATTTTTCTTTCGTCACAGCAGTCGTATGATCTAATGCTTGAGCTTGTATAGATGGAAAAGAAAAAAGAAAAATTGAATGAAGTAGATGGATTGATGGATGATGGCTGTATACGAAGTGTTTCCAAGTAACCATTTATTTATTCTTTTAATTCTTATTCACTTCCTGCTGCTGTGCTGGTACTTTAACGCTACAAGACAAAGTTTTATGGTTACATGATTTTTTTCACACGAATGAAAAATTCTTTCTCGCATTGCTTTGTATCAATATCACATATATATCCTTACAAGAGCAAGAAAAAGAGAATATCGAAAAACCAAACACTTGCTTCGATGTTTGCTCTTGGCATATTAATAATAACTCTCGTCTCTAACCCTCTTCAATAATTCTATTAGTGTATTTTTTCACTCGTAACCAATGAGTGAAAATTAAGAAATATGTGAAGCCCTTTGCCACTCTTTAATATGGTTTTTGTGGGTGCTTATGGGTGATGATGATGATGTTAAAGTTCAGCCCTTGCATATGTAAATAATTCATTACTCATTGATGAGTATGTGTATGTGTTTGTTATTATACAATGTTCATGCAAAATTCGTTTTAATTATATGGCAGAAAATTGATTATTTAGTGGGTTTCGGTTTCATTTACATGCAAAACAGGATGATGCGAAGAGGCCCTAAAATTCAATTTCATAGTCGGATAATTGATTTGCTTTGTTTTCATTATTTGCCATTAAACTTCTAAGCTCATACAAATAAATTCAATTAATGCTCATGAATAGCAT
>JACWBX010004402.1:61316-73643 GCA_014622435.1 Polypedilum pembai
TTTTTTGTAAAAATTTATTTTGCTCTAAAAATAATGAAAATGATAAAATTATCAGTAAAAATTTAGTGAATCATATTAAATATGTAAAAATACAATGTTTTTGACAACATTTTTTAAAAATTTTGGTGGTTTTCATAGTTTGACTCATTTAGAATTTTTTGACTCATTCCCGTTCCCGGGAAATTCCCGTTCCCGATCACTCGTTCCCGTTCCCGTTCCCGGAAAACTCAATTCCCGGGAATTGGAAAAAGCCTACTTATGGGTGATGATGATGATGTTAAAGTTCAGCCCTTGCATATGTAAATAATTCATTACTCATTGATGAGTATGTGTATGTGTTTGTTATTATACAATGTTCATCAAAGGCTCTAAAATTCAATTTCATAGTCGGATAATTGATTTGCTTTGTTTTCATTATTTGCCATTAAACTCCTAAGCTCATATAAATAAATTCAATTAATGCTCATGAATAGCATAGCAATTTTCTAGAAAAGTAGTGAATAAAACTTCTTCCTGTTCATCCTCATTCCAACGCCGATATAACGAAGTGACGAATCACTTTTCAATGGCTTGGCATCGTATGAAAAGGAAAAAAGGCAGCAAGCATGTTGTCTGATAATTCCTTTTACATGAACTGACATATACGCTATTTGTAACAACCAAACTCACACAGTGCGCTATTCTTCACATGCTCACGTTGTCTGTGCCAAGTCGAGAGTGTGTCATTTATGTATTATATTATATCGATGAAGTGTAATCATTGAATGAATGGAGGAAAAAAGTGTCAATAATAATCAATGAACGTGTGGTTGTATGGCTTAAAGAAAGTCAAGGAAGGGTAAAAGTTAAAGGATAATGGAAATTTTTTGCTTTATTAATCTCGGACAGATTCATTTCAATCATAATTTGATAAGCATACTAAGAGAGAAAGTTGAGAATGACAGACATGAAATCGTCTGCTTTTTCGCGCTTGAATAATTAATTTATCATTGTCAACCGTTGAAAAAAGCTCTGTTTTTATATTTCTTTTTATTTTTTCTCTTTTCAGCATAAACTAGAATATATGTGAGAGTGAGATCAGATCATGTCAAATGATGAAACTTGTTTCTCACATAACTCCGGACCAGCATCAAAAACAACGAAAAATACCATCAACATCTAATTGGAAAGAAGAAAAAAGGTGCGTTCTAAATAATGATAAAAAACAAACATGTTTTTACTTTATTTTTGCTCCCATTCTTTTGCTTTGTATAACATGGAGCGAAAGAGCGAGTTTTGAATTTTTTAAATCATCAAAAAAACATAATGAAAGTGAGAAAGTGTTGTAATTTTCATAGCGAGATTGAAATTTATATCCCTTTGAAGCAGCAGTAGCAAAAGTTAGTTCAAGGCTGTTGAGCAATTTTCATTTCCAAGGAAATGTAGGACATTGGTTCAAGGCTCTTTTATCATAGTATTCATGAAGTTTTACTTTCTTTTGATCTCCTTATAAATAATTCTATTCGAATCACAAAATCTTTTAAAAAGAAAAATTTCCATAACAATTGAGAAATTGTACATGCGACAATGACAGTAAAAATCATTCATATAGCACTTATTCGTAATGTGACACTAAGTATGTGTCACATAGCCCCTTCTTTGATCACTCAAAATACATTCTCTTGAGATATTGATTTAAATTCCATTTCTTTATAAGTATTTTACTACAATCTATCGATTTTTCTTCTTCTTTTCCTTTAACATGTTTCAATGTTATTTCTTTCTTTCTCGAGACTTCAATATGTAAATGTGGATCTCTTTCGCTTTATCTACATGCATCTCGCTATAATTTTCTCTATTACCTTCCGCTCTCTTTTACTTTTTTATATTTCTCTAGATTTTTATTTTATTACATGTCTATTTATCCCTCTATCATGCAGACAGCAAAATAATTTATGAGCAAGCCAGATTGTTTTCGAGAATCGAGTATTAGCATTAGAGAATAGCGTGAATAAGAAGCAAAAAAGTAGAACGAAGCAGCAAAACAACAGCGAAGAATTAAAAAACTGCACCATGCCATCATCGAGTGAAAAAAATTCGTCACCAACATACTCAAATGAGGTAATACTCTGATTTACATTATAATGTATATTTCATGCATTCAAAGAGTCATTCGCTTTGTGTATCATGTTTTTTTTGCGCTGTTATTGTTTACGTTTGGCCCATTCATTCATTTGAAGTCTCGTTTTGCTTGCGAATGTGATTTATTCATGTTTCTATCTGTATATGTTATTAACATTGGACTTCAATTGTATTTGTATATAATTTAATTCACAAATGCGCTCTATTTCGTTTTATCTTTCACTTCTTTCTTGGTCCAATGTCAACTGACTTAATTACTTGAATAATAATAATTGAATTAGCACATAGACACACGCAAATCTAATATACATACAATGCGCCAGCCAAATGGCTTTTTATTCCCTAGTAATGATAAATGAAGATTTGCTTGTGAACTAAATTTAACCAAGAAATTTAAAATGTCACAACTTGAGAATTGAGAAGAACAAAAAAAGAGGCAAAGTAACGAGAGAAAAAATCTTTGAAAAGTAGTTCAAGTTTCTTTATGCATTTTCCAACACCTTATTTAAATTGAATTAGATTTTTCTCTCGCTTGCTCTGCATGCGCTGTAAGACCAAATGCAAATAACTGCATATACAGTTTTAAGAGTTTACAGAGTGCTGAAGGGCAATCGCAAGCTCTCTAAGATCTCTCTTAAAATTTGTTTTGTGTGCTTCACAAGATTCGCACACACTCACCGCAGAAGTGAGCATCAACATAATGTATCTACCCGCAGGGAGTCCCTGATGTTATTATTTGTTACATATAGATACATTCTTTGTTTCTTTCTCATTGGCGCAATTTGTCTTGTGCATGAGACAACGTTAATAGTTCTGGTGTGTGTACAGATTAAATCATTTGAAAATAGAATATCTCGACTTGAGAGAAATTTTCATGTTTTTCGTAGTGTCACATAATGTTAACGCTGCTGCTTGTTGTAAATATGCAAATAGGGAATTAAAAAAGAGAAAATGATGCAACAAGTTTTAATTAAAAAAGTTTTGACAGATTTTAATTGAATAATTTTTTTTGAGAGAATAGATTAAACTTTTTCTGCATTAGATGTAGCATCTCCTAATTCAAAGTGAAACCAAGTACGCAAGGTTAATAAAACCACAAACATAATTCAGTTGTTCATTAAAAATGCATTAATTGCTTACATTCCCACAACAACTTAATTCCAGTCTCTCTCACGTTTTCACTCATTTTATTGACATTCACAAGCTCACACGAGCCAAATCTCTCTTTTCATCAGACCAAAATCCTAATTAATGCCATTAACACAGCAATGTGGCAATGAGATAAAAAGAAAGAATTTATCAAAGTCAAAAAAGAGTCTTAAAGATTAAAAATAAAGTAAATAAAACCCATCAAAAGCGCTTCAAAACATAAAAATAACTCAACAACCTCTTTTAAGTGAAATGATAAATGTTAGCAAAAAGTACAAAAACCATAAATGAACTCAACTTACAAAATAAATTTCTGAATTGAAGAATCTAGTAGCTTTTGTTGTTTGAACAAAGAAAGAGCGAATGAGAGACGAAAAATGAGGAGGGAATGATAAAAATTTTCTTTAATCTAATTGTGTTTGTTAGCTCCTTTTATTTTCAAGCTTTCTCAAAGATTCGACAATTCAACTAGTTTTAATATCTTTTCCCAGTCTCGTTTTATTTTTTGTTTAAATCATAAAAATGTTCGACAAAATGGTATGCGCATACCTTTTGATATAAAAATTTTAAAATGTTTTTTTGCATATTTGTGTTTGATTGTTTTAAGAATAAATGTTATGAGATTCAATTTTGTCTATTTTGAGTCAAAATTTACTTGAATATGTAAACTAAATTAGGATATTTTTGCATAAAAACTGAAAATTTTGATAATTTTTTGAAGCTTATTGGGGCTTTTGAACAGCCATCAAAAATTATTGTCAAACTAGAAGCAGATTTTTGTTAGTCTACAAATATTTTATATAATTTGATTAAACCGTTAAATTATTAAATTTAAATAACACGACATTTTTGAGAATTTTTTGTATTTTAAAACAAAATTTTCAAAAAATTGCGAATTTATGTAGTTAAATAAGCTTAAATTTAGTGAACCTGTTTATATCGTATGAAATATGCGAATGGTAAAATTCACAGAGAAAATTAGAATTCAAAGGAAAATATTTTTTAACAATGTTGACAAATTCTATTATTCCTTGGTTAAATATTCATTTAGGGGACTTATGCGTGTTTGTATAGCTTGTCAAAGCGTGTGGGTGCTGCTATTTACTTTTTATACAATTCTGTAATCTGACAATAGTCCTCTATGGAAGATTTTTTGCCCCTTTTCAATTGAGCTTACTAACGAATGTGTTTTTCTTTCTCCTTTTTCTATTTGTTCAGGACGCGAAGAATAACGTCGATGCAGATCTGGTGATGCTTGAAGAACTGAAAGTAAAATGTCGTGCCCAAACGGAGCAAATAATGGCTTGGAAAAAAGCTTATTCGATGCAGGTAATTGAATTTTTTGACTTTTTATTCTACAAATATAGGTTTATGAACGTAGCATGTTCATTGTGTTTACTTCTATACACATTCAATGCTTATTGTGTATGCTCATGTGATGTAAAAAGTGTATTATGTACTATGGTAGAGTGAATCGTAGTAAGCTTCTCAATTCTTACCTTTTCAACTTTCAACCGCTCGTGTGAAATGAAGAGCCCAAGCCCCATTCCATAATTAATGGTCTATTTTCTTCATTCTACTACTCTATGAATTGCGCTGTGATTTTCTGTACTGTGCTGGTTGACTGGCATAAGAAACTATTATAACCACACAAAACGATTTTTTCTCATGTCTAAAATGTGTATAACTTTTTTTTTGCAACGAATATAAAAATTGCTTTTCAGTGGAGTAGGTAGAGCAGTGAGTGAGGTTCTCAATTGTTTTTTTTTTCTCATGAACTAAAAGTGAGTGAAAGAGGCAAGCAGGCAGCAGCAGCAGCAAGACGATGATGATGATGATGCATTTTGTGACTTGAATAAGAGCCATATCAAAGAGTGTATTGTTGCAGAAATAAAGCCGATAAATGACAAAAAAAGAATCGTAATAATCGTCTTGTAATCGAATATGCTTGGGATGAATTCAGCGAGTGAACACATAAATGCATTGCAATGTTCAATTTTTATTTACGTTATGTGTCGGATGTTCACGTAATGGATAGAATGGGTTGTTGTGTGAACCTGTACAAATGCTATTTTTTACTCTTTCATTCTTAAAACAAACTGCTTCTCAAGAAGCATTATATGTGCAGAAAAAGAAATTGAGGGAGCTTGTGTTTCATAAAGGGATTTTGCGTAATTTTTTTTTATTTCACAATGTTTGTGTGTTTTCATCTTTAGAGTAAGATTACAGACATGAAATTTTCATGTGACGTGCAGAGAATTTTTAGTAGATTGTAGAATCGTGAGTGAGTGAGAAGGGATGATTATCATTTGGGATTGCTGCACGTACACTTTTCGTATTAATTAACAAGACACACATATTGAATGTTAGAGAAGCTCGTTCAACAAATCATCAAGATTGAAATGTTAAAGGATTTCTTAATGAGAAAAAGCTTCAGAGAAGTTAAATAGGAGGAAGGAAAAGTCCAAATGCAGCAGCAACAGCAGAGAATAAAAATAAATAAAGAAACTTTCTTTTTTATCCTTCACGTCAGCTTCGCTTATTCGCTTCCCTTTTTATCTATCTCAAAAGCATCTTAGTAAAGAACGATAGCGTGGTAAAAAGGGTAGTGATAGAAGTACTCTCAATGTTGATATTAAAGTCTGACAAACAAATTGCAGTTTTTATATCTCGACCGTCCATTTCAGAAAGAAAAGCTTGATTCAATTGTAGTAGAGTGTGTATGACCTTAAATAATAAATTTATGATGAAGTTGACACAGAAAAATTAATGTTTATTGTGTTCCATAAAAGAACACTTTTAACCCTTTATCATTATTGTTTTATATGAGAAGGATTTGACGGGCATGCCCGGGCATCACGTTCTAGTTGAATTAATTTTTCTGTCACATTTTCAGTGTTTTGCAAACGATTACAAGGCGCTTCAAGTCATATTTTCTATTCATTGTTTCCGTTCCCAGGCACCAAAAACCATCAGTACCGCCAACATCACGCACATTCACACTTTTCAAGAAGAAAAATTTATCTCAAAAATACGTCTTATCGTCATTCTCTATTGTTATGACTCGTATTTGGTGGCTTTTGTATCAATGTCTGAGAATATGTGTATGAGAGTGAAACTGAGTCCAAAAAAATTACACGAACTCCTTCCCTTCTTTTATTATTATTATTTGCTAGCAGCCACTCAATTTTCTTTAATTGTACTTTCATTTTTACTTACAATGCGAATATTCTCATTCATTCTCTCATGGTGAACCTTTTTCAAAGTCTCGGATTGTCTTATATCTGCTTCTTCTTTATGGCACTTTGTTGAAGTTAGGGAAACATTTGAGAAAAAGGAAGGTCATGCTGGAAGATTTTACATTGATGATAAAGTTTTTCGGGTAGTAATGATGTTAGTTTATGTGAGATCATTGTCTGAATGTAGCGAACTTGAACAAAAATACAATTCTCATTTATTTTTCAAACCCTTAACAATAGAGAAAGAGAAAAAGTTCTTTAATCTTTTTTAACAAAGTAAATTGATTTTATGTCTCACATACCTGGCAAGTAATTCAATTTTGAAATTCAATAATTCATAAGAGAGAATGAAAACAATCTGCTGAGAGCAATCATAAATTTTCATTATATAAAGCTACCAATGCATGAACATCAACTCTAGTTCATAGCAATTTTACTCTAAAAAATTTTTCCTGCATTTCCCTTAAACAATATTTTATTTATATCGACGTATCATATATATTTTATTTTCTACACTCATAACTCGCTGATATTTCTCAACGTTGCTTGAATAAACGAGCGAAACAGAAAGATGAAAAGTGTAAGCGAGTAAAATAATATAGAGCGCGGTGTTGAGATATAAATTCAAGTTGTGCACACATAAAAAAATTGTTGAGTTTTTCCTTTTTCACTCTCACTTTGTTGATAACAAGGATGATAAAAAGCGTAAAGTGAAAGAGAAAATAATGTAATAAAGTCTATGGCACATGGCATGGAAATTCAATTCAATTCCGTTGCTTTACTTTCAACTCTCATATTGCTGCTAATACCGCAGAAAAGAATACGCTTGTGTTGATTTCCGCTGCGTATTTAAGTCTTATTCTTTTTTGAGTGAAAAGCATAAAATTCGCTTATCATCATACCATGCCATCTCTCTTTTTTTTGTTTTCTTTTCAAATACAACTCATTCACTTGCGTACACGTCTCAACAATAACATTCAGCAGCGTTGGTTTCATTAAAAGCCAAACGATTTTTTCGAGTAAAATGTGTCATATAATTAAGCGTCAATCAAGTGAGTTTCAGAAATTGCCTTGAGACTAAATTTTCCCATCACAAACAGCATACACATTTCACAATTAAATTCGAGTAACTAACATCTCTGATGAAGAATTAATTGTGTGTCTTTCTTCTTTTCGTTTCCATTGACAACGAAAAGAAAAAGATGGAAAATTAGTAGGAAACTTAATTATCATTAAATTTTTGAGGTTTCGAGCGTTTTCATTGTGCAATGTTCATATAACAAGAACTTTTTAATTTTTTTTATATATTTTACGATTTTCAAACTTTTTTCATTTATTTTTCTGCTGACGCTTGAAGGCAATTTTTGCTGATTTTCACGTGATGTGTGAAAGTCAAATACATGACGATGCATGCATGTAGGTGTTAACGTTTAATTAAACATAATTTGTATAAAAAAACAAGAAAGAAATTTTCTTTCCTTTGTCATTTGCAATTTATATTTCTTGACAACGTCGCTTGTATCGTATTGTATATGTAACGTAACACAGAAGAAGACGTGTTTAAACATCCGTGAATTTATGAGATATGAAAATTTCTTTTAATGCCTTTTGCATGCAATGTATAAAACACTGATTTTTTCTCTCTTTTATTCATTTTCATACAAAAGTCATAAATGAATGGTTGAGTGAACAGAGATGAGCTTTTTAATGACGTTTTATCGCTCTGACCTTGGGCTTGGGAAAAAATTTTATTTTTCTCTCGAGAATTTTATGATTAGAATTGAAAAAGTTTAAAAATTCAGTTCAAAGCATGTGTAAGTTGTTGCCATGTGTTCACGCCATCAAAATTTTCATTTTTCTTCACATTACATCGACTTGAAGTTGAGTTTCGTGCCAGAATTCTATAAAGTTCAAAGCTCTTGTTCACTGTTTTTGACTGCTGCTAGTCAGTTCTGCTCTTTTAAATGTATGTAATACACTGTCTCAGCTAACATGCCATAATTTATTTTTAACACAAAAAAGTTTAGGCGGGATTTTATTCTGATATAGAAAAAAGTTTGCTCATTTCGGCATGATTATTTTATTTTGTCAAGGCTGAGAATTTATTTAATTGAGTATTGTAAACTCATCGTAAATTAAACCATAAAAATCACTCTCGATTGTCACTCTGTGGCAATAAAAAAGACGAAAATTTGCGCTGATATATAATTAAATTAAATGATTCAAAAAATGCTGTCTCAGATTCAAACTCATTCCCATCACATCAAAATTACCAGCTGTTTTGTGTGTCTAATTTCAATTTTTTGCTTCAGTATCCAATTTCACAATTTTACCTCTCTTCCAATTACTCCATCGCATCATCATCATCATCATCATCATAGTCGTTTACCGCAGCTTGAGTATGATAAAATGTCTAGCTGCACAGAGAGAAAAACTTTTTAACTGGCATAAAGTTGGATCTAATAAAGCTATTTATGAGGCATAAAAAGTATACTTTATGACACTCATAAATTCTTTTCCATACAAACTTTTTGTGTCTTATAAAACTTTTTTAGCTCTAATAAAGTTTTAATTTTTTTCTGGCATAAAGTCGCTTTATTAGATCCAACTTTATGCCAGTTAAAAAGTTTTTTTCTCCGTGTGTATATTTGTAAAGCTAGTGAGAAATAAGGAAGACGATAAAGTTAGAAAAAAGAAATTCTGCAAACTTAGTTTATCGCATGTGCCATTGCTTACTCTAAAAAAAGATAATTAATTCGAATTTTAAATCTCGCTGTTCATCTGTTTCATTTAATTATCAGTAAATATTAAAATACTTGTTCATGATGTAAACCATGATTCTTCTCTTCTAACAACATACATAAAATCAAACATTCAATTGAATGTGACGTAATTGATATTATAGATATGAGAAAGCACAACATTTTTCCAACATGTAGCATAAAATGTAGAAGCATGAAGAAATAATGCTTTTCTTTTTCTATCTTTACAGAGTGAGCAGCATTTTCGCGAGCAATTGGAAAAGACAGATCAATTATCATATCTTACCGGTCAACTGCTATTACTTGAGAGTCGTTTGGTGCGAAAGCAAAAACAAATTGCGAATGTGTTGTACAACAAAGAGCTGACAATTTATCGTCAACAGAAAATAATTGAGGCGCTATCTAGTCGTTTGGAGCTTCATGGTCTCGATCATCAAATTATTTTGGCAGACACACAAACCGAGTGCGATCTCAATGATTCTGATTCAGCTGTTGTGCTTGAGGATATTGATGATTGCAATTCACTGATCTTGAAAAAGAAATCTTGTAGTAATGATGTGGTAAGATCAATATCAGATGTGATACAAATGCCACGTAGAACATTGCAGAAAACAAACTGTTATTTGCGCCGTCCAGACATTTTGGAGACTGTGTATAGTGTAGAAGAAGATCCTGATGCAAATAGTCAAGAGCAAAAGGACAAAGAAGCTAGTAGCGCTGTGCAATCAAATTCTTCGCAGCAACAACAAAATCAGCCACACAATCAGACGAGTGATGTGGCTGAGAAGCGTGACAAATTTAAAAATCGCTCCGATAAGCGAGTTTCTGATGCCATCGATGACCCCTCTTATAATTCTTCAGACTCAATTTCCATTTCAACAAATCAATCGACAACATCAACACCGACGACATTTTGGGAAAAATTGACAAGCTATTATGATTATTCGAGGTCAAGTACACCTGTGTCAGTTCGGAGAGCATCAGACGATGACGCGAGAAAACCACAAGAACAGCATCAGGTGACAAATTTTAATCGCGTAATGCTCAATCATCGGTCTGTACAGAAACCCAAGGATGTTAAGTATAAGCGAATAAATAAGGCAAAGTCGAAAAGTCTAGAGGAGCTTAGAGGAAAATTAAAGTGCTGGGTGGAGCATCGAGCGAGTGGTTCATATAATGTACAACAAGACAAGCGTTACGATGACGCATAGAGACGTGATTTGGCACAAATTTTTCTTCTTTCTCGCTATGCGTTTGAAAGTGAGAAAGAATTGTAGTTTATGAAAAATTACCAAATACTTTGCACCATTTAACCAATATTTAATTGATGCAATAAAATTTTTTCTCGCTGATCGACTATTATTGACTTTTAATGAAGCGAGAATTTAAAAGATTGTGCAAGGCACAAACAAAGAGAAAAATAATTAATCTATACGCTGTTCGATATTTGCAATTATTAAGGAATTGCTCATTATACTATTATTATTATTATTATTGATATACTTATATTATGGAATAAATAAAAGAAGATGTAAAAACGTACAAAGAATCAAATTCAAGAGTCCTTCTATTCAATTTATTATAACATACTTCTTTTCCCTCGCATAATGGATTAATGGAAATTTCTCTTCCACTTGAATATAATCAATATTATTGAGATTATAAGTGTATGTGTATTCAGAATCCATAAGTAACAAACGCTCCACAAATAAGCTTCCAATAATAAACTTTTTACTTTTACTTAAACATAAATGCCTTTTGGAATCTTTTTTTAAAAATCAATTAAATTAGTGAATTGTGATGAATTTTTAAAAAGCTTAATGCATCAACCAAACATATGACACTCATAAATTATTCACCAATCGAAAAATATAAACTTTATTGTTTTCTCTCATCTGCAAACGGAATTATAACTAATTACGAGGCATGCAAAGTTTTTAGTTGCTTTTGTGGCTGCGGTATAAACTGAAAATTAAGTACTTTTGTGAATATTTTTTTCTTTTCTTTAACGACAGACGCTTTTTTGTTGTTCTTTCATTAATCTTTCGTTAAGTTTTACTTTTCTCAGGTTTTCTTAATTTTTTATTTTACCATATTTTTCAGAATTTCAAAAATTTATTTAAATTTTAAATTGGCAGTTAAATTTAATTGAATTAAATTGACAAACAAAATTTCAAAACCCTTAAATGCATGCAATTTATTTGAATGATTTATATATTTTCAACACTTCACCACACACAGTAGCATTGTTATATAACGCCTCACCTCTCTGTCGAATAAAATTTTTGCTTTTATTTATATTTCATTTCATTGTATTTTGCAATGCAATTTTCAAACATTTAATGACTTAACCTTCACATGAAAACAAAAACATAGAGTGAAAGAGAGTGAAAAATTCACCAAAAAACATTAATTTCAATCAACTGCCAATTTTATAGCACTAAAATTAACGTCGCTTGTCATTTGCCACTCTCTTTCGAGTGCTTGCATTTTCAGCTATCATCAAAACATCGCAGATGAAAATTAAAGATTTTGCATGAGAAAAGGAAATTAAATCAAGAGCTTTAATTGAGTAGTAATTAGCTTTTCTCTTACACTCTCTCATAATTTTATAAGATTGTCGCAATGAAAGATTTATAAATTACCCTAATTATATTGAAGCGGATAAAAAAAAAGAGAAAAAGAAGCATAGAACATAAACTTGAAACTTTTTCTTTATTTCTTACTAAAAGAAATGACAATCAAGAGATTGAATTAATATAATCAATGAATTTAAGCATAATAAATTTCTTTTCTACACTCGCCATAATCATAAACACGAGCAGAAGTTGAGTAAAGAGAGAGAAAAACTTTTATTCTCTCAAAATCTAATATATTCATTCTAGACCTCAAGCCCAGCGGGAGCTCTATCTTTACATGCTTCTTTAGAGATTTATTGAAAGACAAACTTTTCTCATTCTTTCTTACTTTTGGGTTCAATTTGATACAAACTAATGAGCTTTAAAATTAACTTTCGATATATTGACTAAATAAAGAAATTTTCTTATAAAAAAACG